>PVLC010006746.1:0-67453 GCA_004027655.1 Graphiurus murinus
AGGGAGAAGATGGGGCATAGGAGGGTCTCCAGATGAAAAGGAGAGATCCTCGATAAGCAAAGAAGTTGATTTAATTGTAGTGGATGCATGGGGCAGAGGGACACCCTAAAGCACATGATGTACTTACACAATCATATCAAGGTCACTCACTGAAGTGAACCTGAGGGGGAGGGAGGGGGAGGGAATGGGGTGGGAATTGAGGAAGGGTTCAAATGAGAATTGTGTGCAAATATGTTGTTAACAACTTGTACTTAACAAAGATGTATGCTATATTGCACGAATTACTACAATAAAAATTAAAAAAAAAATAAAAAATAGGGCTGGGGGTATAGCTCGGAGGTAGAATGCCCCTGAGTTCAATCCCCAGTACCGCAAAAAAAAAAAAAAAGAAAAGAAAAGAAATGGAGCCAGTCAACCATGGACTGGCACCTCTGAAACCAGAGCCAAAATCAGTCTTCCCTCCTCTAAGTTGTTCATGTCAGGTGTTCTTTTCTCACATCAATGAAAAGCTAGTCCATCAACTTGAACCAAACAAAAGACTAAGAACTTCACCTTTATTATAGGATATTTTATTCTTAAAAATAAATAAAAATTTTCCCTTAAACTATTAATGTCTACCACCAACCTATAAAGTTTTAAGGTGTCAGTATTCCCAATGCCATATATTTGAATTAATTATGAGAATTACTTGCATCAGATGGTTTCATTTTCTAATTTTAATCCCTCTCAAAATCTATTCAGTTTTAAGTATATTTTTACTCATTCTGCTGCAAATGCTACAAGAAGCTTGGAATCTGAAGTCAAAATTGGACATTTTGTATATTATTATGCTCTCTAATTTTTTATAAGTGAATATCTGTAAAATGTCAGGTAGCGACAAAATGAGGAAATTATGAATAAATTTAGAAAGATACACAGGATAAACTGAAATGGCCCATATCCTAGCTATGGTTTCACATGTGTAACCATTTAGACTATAGACTAAATGGGCAGTACCTGTCAAATCTGAGCATTAAATACAATTATAAGCAGTAGCTAATTTATTGTAACATTATGAAACTGATAAAAAATTTTAACTATCTACTTAGAACTTAATGAAGAAAAATATTACATTTTCTTTAACACTATTCAGGTGCAAAAATCTTGTCCATGACATATCATCCACCTCTTCTCTGTATGGCTTAATACCAATAAACTGATGGTTGAATAGGTAGTGAGATTTCTAAACCTGGCATAGTGTCACATACCCGTAATCCTAGCATTTGGGAGGTTGAGATAGGAGGATGGCAGATTCAAGGACAGCTTCAGCAACATAATGAACAAGACTCTCAGCAAATACAGAGACCCTGTTTCAAAACCAAAACATAAAAAAGGCCTAGGAGTGTAGCTTGGAGGTATAATACCACTGGGTTTAATCCCCAGTACCACAAGAAAGAAAGAAGGAAGGAAGGAAGGAAGGAAGGAAGGAAGGAAGGAAGGAAGGAAGGAAAGAAGAGAGGGAAAAGAAAAAAGTGAAAAGAGAGAAAATGAGATTTTTTTCTCTTCCTTTTATTGGTGCATTGTAAGTATATGTCTTGATACAGTTCAGGGTAAGAGAGGCACACATGATGTACACAGCACTCATTGAGCCCTCCTTCCTTCCAGCTAATACTTACAATATTGTACCACCAGATTTTTTTTTACCTGTTGCCTAATAAACATACCCAATTGAGTGTCCCACTAGCACTGCAGATGCAACACATGCATTTTACACTAATTATCTCCCCAAATATTTCCTTTGCCCAGTTTTTGCCTATGTTTCATTATTGATCAGCTACTCAAAAGTTAAGATATTGACCTGGCGTTGGTGACTTACACAGAACTATGTCATTCCCTCTGCATGCTTCAATCAAAAAGAACTCGACATCAAGTACACACCAAAAAAAAAAAAAAAAAAAAAAAAAAAAAATTAAAAAGGACCCATTTATTTGGAATATTAATAAATGAAAAAGTAGAAGAGACATCAATTTCTGGCCTCTCAACAGTTTTCTATACTGATTTTCAACTGTTTCTACATTCTCGGTCTGGCTCTACATTTCTTTGTTGGAAGGATGATTCCAAGTAAATGGTTCCACGACTTGGTTCCAAGTCTGTACAAGTAAATGACTTTTTACTGATTCATATCACTCCATAATCTAAAGAATATAGGAACTTGGAATATGTAATAAAAGACAAAAGGCAAAAGCCTCTATTTTTTTGTGAAATTTATACTTTAATAGAAAGATAAATAACTAGGATAAAGACAATATAGAGTTAAGATCATTAACTGATAACTGTGGAGAAAAAAATGATAGGAAATGTTTAGGGCTTAAAGAGCCAAAGCATTGATAGAAATAGAAGTGTAAGAAGTCATATTCTGAGCCAGATGTGGTGACCCACACCTGTCATCCCAGTACTTGAGAGGCTGAGAGAGGAGGATCACAGGTACAAGGTCATACTCAGCAACTTAGTGAGGCCCTCAGCAACTCAGCGAGACCCTGTTTCCAAATAAAAAATAAAACAGAGCTGGGGGTATAGCTGAGAAGTATAATGCCTCTGGGTTCAATCCCCAGTGACACACACACACACACACACACACACACACACACACGCACACACACACACACATTCTGAATATATTTTTTAAGGTAGAACTGAAAATGCACGGTGCACCCTAACATTGAGAAAGATTATGAATAGAGTCAACAGTGATTCCAACATTTTGGGTCAGAGAAACTGGCAAATGAAGATACTTAATTAATGAGAGTAAAAATATATAGGAGCAGATTTTGGAGGAAAATCATTAGCAGCATTTTAGACATCCAGCACAATAAAATCCAAGCTCAGTGTCCCATCAGACAGGTGGTTTCCTCATTCTCACCCCCATGAAGAGAGAATAGAAGCTTCTCACGTGTTTAAAGTCCCAAAGTTCAAGGCAGAGTATGGTGCAAATTTCATCCAGGTAAGTGGTGAATCTCAAGGGATTACAGGACATCAACCCCAAGAAACTACACACACACACACACGCACACACACACACATACACACACACACACACACACACACACACACACACGAATGATTCTCTTTTCCAAACTATGAAGATAGAGTTTGTTTTGCTTCTTGAAGATATTTGAGCATGACATCATAGGGGGAGACATAGCATATAGTCATAAAAGATTTCTTCTATTACCTAGTTGGATAATGTTGGGAGAAAAACTTTTCCTTAAACAACATGGGTCTAAGTAGTGGCGAAGTGTGAATTAATTGACCACAGACAGGTTAAAAGGAAAATTTTAAGTCTCATGCATGTGGGAACACTCTAAAAGAAATAACTCCATGGACATCCTGGTAAAAGGTTTATATATCAGCTTAACAAAAGTGGGTGTGGCTTGGTGCTCCATGGGAAAGGATGGGAGGTTCCACTGCGAACCTTGCACAGTATTCTCTCTAGTTGCTGACTGCAGTCTCCTTCCTGGCTGGGAGCTCACTAGTACAGGATTTGTAGCAGGTAAACTCTCCTATTCTGGTGCTAAGAGCCAATTCTTATTTCAAACAGAAAACTCCCTCAAAGAGGGAGATTTTTGCCAGGTAACTATTTAGAAGGTGCTGCTTAATTCTATAAAGGAAAGTTTGGTAAGGTTTCTTTTTGTGGCTGCTATTTGTTCAGATGTTTTCAATTTAGAGTAATTTTTTATACTATTCTGGTGAGTTGCTGGTCATTTCATTTCCCCTACTGGAACTTCAAAAGATGGAAAGAAAACTTAGGTTAGACTATATATTGTAAGAGATATAGATCCAAGAAGAAAAAAAGAACACATATTAGAAGAAGGATGAATAAGTAAGAAAGAACAACTCTAAACTCACTGCCCCATATTCCACTGAAGCAGTGTCCCAGTTCTGAGAGGTCAATCCAGCTAAATGCTTGTGCCTCATTTTTCTGATGTAGAATGTAACCCTCTTTGAAATGGTGTAAGTTAGACACTATTTGTCCTTTCTGTTTTGCAAAAACAAAACAGTGTTTATCAGACTGCTTTATCTCCTTGTGGGGTAGTCAGTAAGTCTAAGATATGGTGGTTTCAGAGTATAACAGAGGCTAAACTGCACTTTTCTGATTGGAGTTCCTCAAAGGATTGCATAATAACACTGCATACCTAATTCATTACCTTGTGAATTCTTAGCATTGTTCTTTCTAAATAATAAGTTCCCTATCTTGGAAAAAGGGTCCACATTACTAAATGAAACTGGGGTTTTATTTACTTACTTACATCTATTCTACATTACCTTGTGTACAAAGAATCTCAAGGTTGTAAACTGGTTAGCGTTTAAGGTGGGATATCTGGTGAAGAAAGGTGAGCCAGGTATGTGAGTACACATCATCCTGAACATTTAAGTGGGAACTTTTTATATACTTTACTGCAACATCAAACAGGGACAAATGCTTATGCACAAGGTCAGGTTGGACACTGTGCCCCACTTAGGTTGAGGTCTGGTGATTTTTGGAGCTTTTGTCATTAGACATATTGGCATCTGCATGTCTCCATCTTCCTCATGCCTCCATCAGACTAGAAGAGCAAAACAAGTTGCAAAATAATTGATAGAGAAGGTCTTCAAATTTGCCTCTCCAGAGATGTTACCTGGCAATGATACTCAGGATCTTAAGTTTGCCCATCTATGATGTTCTCTTCACCAGAAAGATAGTCTTCAAATCAGGAATACTTTACTATGATTGAGCAAATATTTATCTAAATGCCATTCTCTTCTCCTCTCATGTTACCAGAGGATGCAAATATATGTAATTTGGAGTCAAATCACAGGATGCAATAATAGTATTTCCTTGGTATGTTACATAGGAAAGGTTCAGAGGAAGAATTTTCCTCCCAGTAATTTTACCTAAGTAAAGAATAGATCTTGAATTTCCCTAGAAGTTTTGTAGTCCCAAACACACATGCAATAGGGAGATAAAGAGTAATTTAATCTTCCTGCCTGTAGATACTGTATCTGTTGATATATCCAGTGTGCAGAATAAGTTCACCAGGTGCTTGCATAATCAGGAAAAATAAAACTGGTTCAGTTTCTTCTGCATTGTCTATATGTTGACATAATCAACAGTCATATTGATAAATTAAAGTGGGCAGTGTTTTAAATATGGTAAAAAATGGGCACTGAAATTATAGTAGAATTGTAGGGAGAAGAAATATCAGCAAGAGTTAGTTGATGCAAAACAGTTAGAAAAGGAAACCATGTATAGAATCGGATGGAAAATAGAATAGGTTACAATAAGCAATCTCTAGCCAACATCAGGAGAGTTACATTAAAATTTCTATATTAAATAATTTTCCAGACCAGAAAGGAGAATGATGATCTCAAAGAAATAGATCAAGACAAAGTTCTTGATCTGAGATCCTGGGAAAAGCTCTCTTTTATGGTATCATCTGCCTCTGATGTCTATGAGTTTAACTCACTCTGAAAATTCTTAATTTGAGATCACACTTGAAGATGGACTTCCAATTGTACTAGGAGTGATGATCTGGGTCTACCTTTGTATGGCTTAAATTTTATTTCTTTCTTTCATTCTAATGGCAATGTGATCATCAGTAGTACTTGATAAGATCCCTTACAATGAAATTACAGTGCATTTTTCTCATTAAAAACTTTGTATGTTTATATAAAACACCTTGTAAGACTATTTTAAGCTAGTAACTGCAGTTTCATACAAACTCTAGACTTTAACCATTTTCTTACATTTAATATTTTTACTTCACAATTTACATCTTTGTATATTTTTATTCTTTGACAATGTATTGCATCTATATTCTTACTGACTTCAATTTAATCTTCATATTAGAGTCATAAATAATTTGCACACTACTTTTACAGAATTGGATTATTAGAGTTTGACTACCTCAGTCAGTGACTTATAGATACAAATACATAACTCATGGTAGCAATAATCATTATTTTGTTTCTGTTTGAAGAACTCAGGTAAATATTTCATATAAGGCAGATCTAGTGATTAACTCCTTCAACTTTTCATGTCCAGAAAAAAAAAAAACTTTCCTTCTCCTTAATTTCTGAAGGACAAATTTGCTAGCAGATTTTCTTTTTCTTTTCTCCTTGCTTCTTTCCTTCTTTCCTTCCTTTCCTTTCCTTCAGCACTTTAAGCATGTCATCCCATTCTCTCCCAGCCTATAAGTTTTTTTGTGGAAATTCACTAGTAGTCTCATAATTATTTCCTTGTATGTGATATACTGCTTTTTTTCTCTTGTTTCTTTTAAAATTATTTCTTCAATTTGATTATAGTGTTCTTCCATGGTTGCTCCTTTAGATTGAATCCCTGTGGGAACCTTTGAGATTTATGATTCTAGATGTTCATATCTCTTCTCAAAACATGAAAAATTTTCAGCGATTATTTTATTAAATAAGCTATATGTCCCTCTTTCAGTCTCTTTTTTTTTTTTTTTTTTTTTTTTTCTTTTGCGGTTCTGGGGATTGAACTCAGGGACGTTCTACCTCCGAGCTATAACCCCCAGCCCTATTTTTTATTCTCTATTTTGAAACAGGGTCTCACTAAGTTGCAGAGTGCCTTACTAGGTAGCTGAGGCTGGCCGCGAACCCGGATCCTCCTGTCTCAGCCTCCCAGATGCTGGGATTACAAGCATGCACTTCCATGCCTGGCTAGTCTCTTCTTCTAAAATTAACATAAGCAAACGTTTGTTAACAGCATTTCATAAGTTATGTAGATGTTTATCATTCTTTTTTATTTGTTTTTCCCCAGTGACTGTGTAATTTAAATTATCCCTATTTTAAAATGATGTTTCTAAATGTAGTAAACTCTAAATATTACATGCATACACACATACGACAATAACAAAAAACTTTTAGAACTAAGTAATGAATTAAGTAAAGTTGCAGGATAAAAAAATTAACATGCAAAAGTAGATACTTTTCTAGACACAAATAATGACTTAGCTAAAAATACAAAAGAAGGAAATTACATCCTTATCTAAACCATATATAAAAATCAACTCAAAGAGGATAAAATATTCAAAGTTAAAACCTAAAACCATAAAGCTCCTAGAAGAGAACACAGGGATAAATCTCCTTGACATAGTCTTTGACAATGCCTTCTTGAATATCACAACCAAAGCTCAGGTTACAAAAGCAAAAATAAATAAATAGAACTATATCAAATTAAAAAGCTGCTGGACAGCAAAGGAGACAATCAACAAAATGAAATGCAATCAACATATAGAGAAAAATTTATTTACAAACCATCTATCTAATAAGGGATTAGTATCCAAATTTTATATAAAAAGTCATATAACGCAATAGCAGAATGCACCCAATTTATGGGCAAAGGATTTTAATATACATGTATCTGAAGAAGGGAAAAAATTGTCCACCATCTTATGAAAAGGTTCTCAAAATCATTATTCATCAGGGAAAAGCAAGTCAAAACCCACTGTCAAATAAACCTCATCTGTATTAGAATAACATGATAAAAAATATCAAGTGATAACAAATGTTAGTAAGGGTGTGGAGAAAATAACCCTTGTACACAAATTGTAAAAATGCAGATTAGTGTGACCATTATGGAAAACAGTATGGAGATTTCTGAAGAAATTAAAAATTGAGCTACCATATAATCCAGCAATCCCTCTTTCTGGTATATACCCAAAGGAAATAAAATCAGCACTTTATTGAGATATCTTCACTTCCATGTTCCTTTTAGCATTATTTATAATATTCAAAATTCAGAAACGACCTAAGTATCCAATGATGAACAAAATGATAAACTGCAGTGTGTGTGTGTGTGTGTGTGCATGTGCGTGTGTGTGTGTGTGTGTTGTAAAATGTAATATCACTCAGTCTTTAAAAGAGAGAACCTGACATTAGCAACACTATGGATGGACCTCCAAAACATGCTCCTCCTTTCCTAGAGTTCCTTCTATGTCCCATTTTCTCCTTAGCTTCCACATATTGGGGAGAACATCCAACTTTTCACTTTTTGTGATTGACTAATCTCACTTAGCATGATGTTTTCCAGTTCCATTCATTTTCCTGCAAATGACATAAATTTGTTCTTCTTTATGGCTGAGTAAAATTCCATTGTGTACATATCCCATGGTTTTGTAATCCATTCACCTGTTGATGGACATCTCAGCTGGTTCTATAGTTTGGCAAGTGTGAATTGTGCAGCTGTAAACATAGATATGCATGCATTACTTTCCATTCTTTTGGGTAGATACCCAGGAATGGTATAGCTGGGTCTTATGGTAGGTTCATTCCCATTCTTCTGAGGATCTACCACACTATTTTCCAAAGTGGTTGCACTAATTTTCTATCCCATCAACAATGTATTAGAGTTCCTACTTCTCCACATCCTTACCAGCATTTGTTGTTGTTTATGTTTTTAATGATTGCCATTCTAATTGGGGTTAAGTGAAATCTCAGGGTAGTTTTGACTTGCATCTCTCTGATTGCTAATGAATGATATTGAACTTTTTTATATATTTATTGGTCATTTTTTATTTCTTTTTTGTAAAGTGTATATTTAGTTCACTTGCCAACTTTTTGATTGGGTTATTTGATTTTTTTTTTTTTGGTGGTCAATTTCTTGAGTTCTCTGTATATTCTAGATATTGATCCTCTATCAGAGAAGTAGCTGGCCAAAATCTTCTCCCATTCTGTTGGCTTTCTGTTGAGGTTCTTGATAGTTTCCTTTGCTGCACAGATGCTTTAGTTTAACACAATCCGATGTATTGATCTCAATTTTAATTTCTTGTGCCTTTGGTGTCTTATTGAGGAAGATTTTTACCTATGCTTATGTGTTGGGTTTTTGGTCTTATGCCCTCTTCAAGTAGCTACAGGTCTCTGGTCTAATTTTCAGGTTGCTGGTCCATCACGAATTGACTCTCGTGCAGGGTGAGAAGTGGGGTTTGTTTCCATTTTTCTGCATATTGTTAAACCATTTTGCCAATACCTTTTGTTGAAGAGGCTATCTTTTTTCCAGTGTATGTTTTTGGCCCCTTTGTCAAAAATGATTTGGCTGTAAGTGTATGCATTTGTTTCTGAGTCTTCAATTCTACTCCATTTGTCTATGTGTCTGCTTTTCTGTCAACACCATGCTGTTTTTATTACTATAGGCTCGCTAGTAACTGAGGGAGATGGGAGGGGGGAAGAGGGAAACATCTCAATGGACATGATGTACATACACAAACTTATCAAAGTCAATCACTGTGCTGAACACAGGAAGGAGAAGAGGGAGATGGAATAGGGTGGGACCTGGGAGAAGGCTCAATGATTGCTGTGTGCATGTATGCCTCTATCATCCTGAACTTCATCAAGATGTATAATTACAGTGCACCAAAAAAAATTGTGCTAAGTGGAACAAGCCAGATTCAAAATGAAAAATGATTCATGATCTCACTGATTGTAGAATATAAAATAAGTTAAATATACAGAGATAGATAATAAAGCAGTGCTACCAGATGCAGAGGAAATGGGAGATGAAGGCAGGTCAAAGGATACAAAGTGGAAATATATAAGGTGATCAAGTCTAGAGCCTAATGTATAACATGAGAATTATACTTGATAATATTGAATTGTCTTAGGGATCTCTGCTAAATGAGTAGATGTTGCTGTTCTTGGCGTGCACTCGCACACACACACACACACACACACACACACCACATACACACAAACACAAATGGGTAACTATGTGAGATGATGAGTATGTTAATTTGTTTTGATATAGTAACTATTTTACTATTCCTATGAATTCCATAGTCTTATGTTGTATACTTTAAATATATACTTTAAAATTTATTTTAAAATATGTAGAAACTATAATGAGTACTCTATCCTCAGGTTGAAAACTGGCAAGCCTTATCAATTGATGAAAGCCACGCTGTTTCTATGCATTGATATACTACAAGTAACAGTTCTAATACATAGTTAAGCTTCATAAAAATTGTTCACTTAAGTTCCCATAATGCTTACTTAATCATGGAAAGAGAAGTTTAGATATGTGAGGGGGTATAGAGTAGTCAAAAGCCATTTAAAAAAGGGCCAATCTGTGTCTCCTTTTTTGAGTATTTGAGGCAAGATTCTTTTTTTGTCTATTTTTATACTCCACTGACTTTGAGGAATAGGGGTGGTATGAGGTACCAAATTTTAGTGAGTATATTTTCCACCAAACAATTTATTTTGGCAGTAAAGTAAGTGGCCTGATCTGATTAAACCCAAAAATAAAATGTCAAAATAAGGAGAGTGGATCCTCAATTATTATTTTCTTTGCCATTGTTTTGGCATCAACATATCTGATTAGATGTCTTCAATTGGTCCACCAAGCAGACAGATGATAAAAAAGTCAAACATTCTAAGTATGGTTTGAATTAAATTTATAAAGTCCATTTGAACTACTGCAAGGAGCAGTGTGAGTCTTAGAGAATTTCAGGGGATTGGATTAACCCCAGAAATTTGACAAAATTTACAAGTAGTGCCCTGGGGAAGAAAAAAAAAAAACATGTTCACAAGCAATGTCCCCTGACCATCCTTCATTTTCATAGTCTCATTAGATGGGAGGTGAACGCAAGCTGAAAGGTCAAAGCATAGGGGGTTAGAGTGGGTCTATTTTTCCCTTGGATAAAATATTCAACCATAGTTTTTCACTCTTCTGTAGCCATTTGTCTTTTTCAGGTTATGGGCTATTTACCTCTGATAATAATATCAGAGATAAAACCAGGATTATTTTCATCTTCACATTTATCAATTTTAGCAGCCCTATTGTTTCCTAGAGATATTGTGTCTATTTCTTGATGTGTGCTAGACAGTGAACAGCAGCAGTTTTAGAAGGAAGATGAAAAGCCCATTAAAAGTTAGCAAATACGTGTCCATTGACAATAGGGGTGCTGGCATAGGTCAAGAATTTGTGAGACCCCTAATTGTGCAGTAATATCTAAGGCTTCAAAAGCATATCTGGAGTCAGTGCAAACAGTGATAATTTTCTCTTGACAAAGTAGATTCCCTACTAAAAGCTATGAGTTTGGTAACTTGAGCTGATTATATAGAGGTCAAAGAGCATGCCTCAAGTGTTTCATGTGGGAAGACTATGGTAAAGCCATTTATGGATATTAGTCAAGGTTGACTGGGAAAACAGAGCCAAAAGGATGCACTAACATGACTGGAAGATGCTGTGGGTGAATCAAAGAGTAGCAAGTAAATGTGAAGGCCTAGGCCATTACTATACAAACTTTATAAACACTGTACTCTGAAGTTACTCTAAATTTATTCCACTTTTTTCTTTAATACTAAATTAACCTTAGTTTATCACTTTTTTGTTTTACATTTTAAAATTTTTATAATAACACAAAACATGAATAATGTACAGCTTTACAAAAATATATGTGAATATATTACTACCCATCTCACTAAATCATGTAGTGAGGGAAGAGTGAGGAGGGGGTGGGATGTCAAGGGAAATAGGCAAAGAGTAATATGCATGTTTCAGTACATAGAACCTTACTATGATGTATAATTGTAATGCACTAATAACATTTAAAAATGTAAAAAATCTTTCTTTATCCTGATTCTATAATCATTTTTTCCCTTTTTTTTTTTCTTTTACTCTTTATACTTTTTGTGGAAAACTAAGACACAAACACACACATAAGCCTAGGCTTGCACAGGTTGGGATCATCGGTATCACTGTCTTCCACTGCCACTTCTTGTGACACTTGAAGGTCTTCAAAGGCAATAACATGCATGGAGCTGTCACTTCCTGTGATTTCAATGACTTCTTCTAAAATGCTTCCTGAAGAACCTGCCTAAGACTGTTTTACAGTTAATTATTTTTTAAATAAGTACAAGGTATACACTGAAATAATGGTAAAATGTTAGTATAACCAATATACAAACCAGTATAGAGTTGTTTATTATCATTTAACACATGTTATATACTATACATAACTGCATGTACCATACTTTTATATAATTGGCAGCATGGTAGGTTTGTTTACACCAGTAATATATGAGTTATATCTTTTCTATCATGTTATAATGACTGTGGGATCATCAAGCTATAGGATTGTTTCAGCTCCATTGTACTTTTATGGTATTACTGTCATATATGTGTTTCATTGCTGATGGAAAGATTATAGTGTGTGTGTGTGTGTGTGTGTATGTGTGTGTGTATTTTTTATAGGTATTGGTCATATATTTATAGAGGCCAAAAAAACCTATAAGGTGCCATCTTCAAGCTGGAGAAATCAACCTAGAAAACCAGTTGGAGTAATTCAGTCTGGATCTGTATGAAGGACAAAGCACCAGACAATGGTGTAAGTCCCAGTTTCAGTCAAACACTTCAGAATGGTGTCTGTGTGATGGCAGCCAGTGGTGTAAATTCCAGTTCAAGTCCATAAGCCTAAGAACTCAGTGTAATATCTAAAGGTAGCAGAACATGAATGCCCCCAGTTCAAACAGGAAACAAATTCACCTCCCCCCCTTTTTTTTTCTCCAATTCTGGCCCTCAATAGATATAGTGATACCCACTCACATTAATAAAGACCAACTTTTCTCAGTCTAGCAATTCAAATGCTAATCTGTTCTAGAAACATCCTCACAGACACACCAAGAAACAATGTTTTACCAGTTATCTGGGTAGTATTCCAGTCAAGTTGACACATAAAATCAACCATTTGTCAAATGACAAGTGTTGCTTCCCTGGAAATTTTATTTACAAAGACTATCACAGGGTAAGATTAAGTCTGGTTGTCTAAAAGATCTTTTTTTTCAGATTTGAGACCATTTCGTTAAATATAAGGCAATTATGTGCATGAGAATTGAAATCTCTATATCAAACTGGAGGTGATAGCTATTTAGAATTTACAGGGAAGAGAAACAGTAGAGAAATTGATCAACCGGGCCTGTTCTCAGGTGATCTGTCATCATATAGACAGGCACTATTTATTGTCTTATGCAAGAATTGACACGGAATGAAAAACAAGGAGAAGAATTGGCAGCGGAGTTTAAGGAACAGATGATTCAGAGGGTCTAATTGACATGAGAAATATGCTAGAGAAAACATGGAAGCAAAGGGTATCCTCAAATTCCTATAGAAATCTGGTTATTTCTGTTGCAATATAGGCATATAAGTTTATTAAAATTACGTATCTAAAGGTTGGATATGTGGAAAACACTAACTTTAATGCATCAAAAGAGAAAAGTACCCCAGAGGGGCCAGGAAAAGGGTTCTGTGATTGTATCTGGGAAGAGGGCATATGAAGGTGGGGCAAAATTGGGAATCCAAGGATTGTAATAGCCAGCTGCCACTAATTATTCTTTCAGTAACAAAGAATAATAGATGACATTAGCTCAGGCATTTTGAGGTGAGATATTTTATGACCTAAACAGGTAATACTTCTTTGTAGCCACTGAAGTTTAAATATGCAGGGTTTATTGTCTCAGTCAGCCAAATGCCTTTGGGAGAGTTACGGGAGTCCTGAAGATCACCCTGCTTAGTTTAGCTGCAAAGTAGGAGATCAATATGTTGAACCTAAGCAAAGCTCTGTGCAAAGGTTATAGTGTCTCAGTTGCCAACAAGGACTCTCAGACTTTCTTTAAATGTGAATGCAGGCGCTGTCCGCCTGCCATCCCCACTTTCGGAGCCAACTGAGCACTGTTTGCCGCGATGGAGGCCCCCACTGAGTTCGTGGTGGAGAGCCCGGACGTGGTCTACAGCCCCGAAGCCATCAAGGCGCAGTACGAATACCAGACAACTCAAGTCAGCCGCGAGGGCGGGGTCCTCAAGGTGCACTCCACGTCTACACGCTTCACCTTCCGGACCGCGCGGCAGATACCCCGGCTCGGGGTCATGCTGGTCGGCTGGGGCGGGAACAACGGCTCCACGCTCACGGCCACCGTGCTGGCCAACCGACTACGCCTGTCCTGGCCCACGCGCACGGGCCGCAAGGAAGCCAACTACTACGGCTCACTGACCCAGGCGGGTACCGTGAGCCTGGGCCTGGATGCTGAGGGCCAGGAGATGTGGCATCATCAAGCTATAGGTGGCGCCCAACGACCTGGTGTTTGACGGCTGGGATATCTCTTCGCTGAACCTGGCCGAGGCAATGCGCCGCGCGCAAGTACTGGACTGGGGGCTGCAGGAGCAACTGTGGCCACACATGGAGGCCCTGCGTCCACGGCCCTCGGTCTACATTCCGGAGTTCATCGCAGCCAACCAAAACGCGCGCGCGGACAACTTCATCCCTGGCACGCGTGCACAGCAGGTGGAACAGCTCCGCAAGGACATCTGCGACTTCCGGTCTGGTGCTGGGTCAGACAAGGTCATAGTGCTGTGGACAGCCAACACTGAGCGTTTCTGCGAAGTGGTTCCAGGCCTCAACGACACAGCTGAGAACCTGCTGCGCACCATCCAGCTCGGCCTGAAGTGTCTCCATCCACGCTCTTTGCGGTAGCCAGCATCCTGGAGGGCTGCGCCTTCCTCAACGGATCCCCGCAGAACACACTGGTTCCTGGTGCGCTGGAGTTGGCGTGCCAGCACCGTGTGTTTGTGGGCGGGGACGACTTCAAGTCAGGCCAGACCAAGGTCAAGTCCGTGCTCGTAGACTTCCTCATCGGCTCCGGCCTCAAGACCATGTCCATTGTGAGCTACAACCACCTGGGTAACAACGATGGCCAGAACCTGTCGGCGCCACCGCAGTTCCGCTCCAAGGAGGTGTCCAAGAGCAGCGTGGTAGATGACATGGTGTAGAGCAACCCGGTGCTCTATGCGCCAGGAGAGGAGCCCAACCACTGCGTGGTCAAGTACGTGCCCTATGTGGGTGACAGCAAACGGGCCCTGGATGAGTACACCTCGGAGCTAATGCTGGGAGGAACCAACATGCTGGTGCTACATAACACATGCGAGGACTCGCTGCTAGCTGCGCACATCATGCTGGAGCTGGTGCTGCTTACCGAGCTGTGTCAGCGCGTGAGCTTCTGCACCGATACCGACCCTGAGCCGCAGACTTTCCACCCTGTGCTGTCCCTGCTCTGTTTCCTCTTTAAGGCTCCGCTTGTGCCACCGGGTAGCCCCATGGTCAACGCGCTCTTCCGCCAGCGCAGCTGCATCGAGAACATCCTCAGGGCCTCTGTGGGGCTTCCACCGCAGAACCACATGCTCCTGGAGTACAAGATGGAGCATCCTGGCCCTGGCTTTAAGCGAGTCGGGTCTTTGGCAGCTGCCTGTCCTCTGCATGCAAGAAAGGACTGGTGTTCACGTCCCCTAACGGCTGCACTGGAGACACCAACAGGCACTCGCAGGCCGAGGCTCCCCAGATGCCCACCGCTTGAGGCTGCATGGCCCAGCCTCCCAATCCTTCTGCCATCCCTCAGGACCCATTTTTCCAGACCCCCCAGTCAGTAAAGTCACGCCCCCACCAGCACACTTCCTTCTGTGGGTTATTGTGCCTTCAGTCTGTGCCCCTGTCACCCCCAACTGGTACTTGTCCAGCACGGGCTTCCCCCTACCGGCCGAAGGTGGAGCTAAGCTTGAGTCCCGGGTGTGGCTCCAGAGGGAACAGAAACCAATTACCAAAAACCAAAAAAAAAAAAAAATTGTGAATGCAAAGAGAAATTGTCAGTCAGCATGCAATGATAAGTTTAGCAGGATCAACTCCTATAAACCAGAATGTATCAGCAGAGATTGAAGTAAGATTGGTAGCCAAGTTAAGGACCAACCATGGCATAATGAGGTATGAAGCAGTTTGTGGCTTTTATTTCTTGCACAAATTGGTAAATTTGATTTCCTATTAAGTTAAATGTCTTTCTTTTTAAACTGACAATTTTGGGGTCTTGTTGGGTGAAGTGATGAAGGATTCCCTGTTGTATAAGGGAATCTATTATTACTTCAGTTCTCATTCTGCATCATAAAAAAGAGATTTGAGGGCTACAGATGGGAAAGGTCTATTTTTCCTTCCAGGTGATGTGTCTGAGAGACCAGCTCAAACAGATGTTTAGGACCTTTGCCTATGTTTTCTCCTTTCTCATGTTCTCATGATAAATTCTTATGATAAATGATGCTTAGCAAAATACAAAGCATAAATACAAAAGGGAGTTTCAGGTGCATACAATGGCCAGCCCTGTGAAGCCTGGGAAGTTGCAATATCCAAAGAATTTGTTCTAAACAAAAAGTCTTCTGCAAATCCTTATTTTTTAAATTCTTCTTTTAGAAAACATTCTTATTGCCCTTGCTCAGCCAGATTCTGAATAGACACCCAGGAGTCTGGCTGGTGAGAAAGCTTGCCTTTGCCACTTTGGTCAAAAGTCCCACGACCTCAGCTGTATCCTCCAGAGTAAGCAGGGAGTCCTGACCATCTCACCTTCATTCTCACAGCAGCTGGAGAGAAGGCTTTTCTTCTATTAAATTAATTCTGAGTGTTCAGGGGCTACAAATTGACTAACTATATATTTATTAATAGGGTATATTAGGGTTCCCCAGAAAAATAGATCAAATGGGATCTGTGTGTGTGTGTTTGTGTTTGTGTGTGTGTGTGTGTGTGTGTGTGTGTGTATGTTCATTACTAAAGAGACTTGTTATAAGGAATTGGTTTGTACTGACATGAATATGGACACATCTCAAGATTTTCCATTCGAATGTTGGAGACCCAAACCAGCCAATGAAGAGCTAATGGTGTAGTGCCAGTCAGTCTGAGTCTGAAGGTTTGAAAACAAACCAATAGTGTAGCTCCAGTTTGAAGGCCAGGGGGAAAAAAAAAACTGTCTCTGCTTGAAGGCAGCCAGATAGGAAATATTTCTTTTAATGGAGAGAGAATTAGCCTTTGTTTAACTCAGACTCTCAAATGACTGGAAGATTGCCCTCATATTAGGAAGGGGAATCTTCTTTACTCCATCAATGAATTTAAATATTAAACTCACTCCACAACATCTTCTCAGAATCACCGAAAACAATGTTTTTTCTGGCTCTATCAAGTTAGCACATAAATTTGGCCACCACTCAGGAGAAAAGTTTAATTCTCATGCATATGGGAGTACTCAAGCTTAAGGAGTGGCTTCCCAAACTGATAGGTGTAAGGAAAGATTTCCATTGTCCTTGCTTGACCAGATTCTGAGCAGATGCCAAGGAGTCTGGCTGGTTTAAATGTGTATATAGCAGCTTACCAAGATGGAAAAGTGTCCATGTGAGGGTTTCAGTGGGAAAGCATGGAAGGGACTATTGGGTTCATTTACAGAATTTTTCATCCTGGTGCCAACTGACAGCCTTCTTCCTGGAGAAACTCCTTAAAAAGATGATTGATGACTACTGAACTCTCCCATAGAGTGCTAAGGATCAGTCTCCCATTGAGCAGGAAATTCCCTCAGAAAGAGATTTATGGCAGCTATGTGATTGGGAGGCTCTAAGAAAGCTGGTAAAGAGATATTGAGATAAGGTTCCTTTTTGTGACTGCTGTTGTTCAAATGTTTTAAGTATAACATAATCCTTATTCTATTTTTGTGTTTATAGGACATTTTAGTAGCAAATACACTTATTATTTATATTTTTATATAAAGAATCTGGCATTACATATTTTTCAAATTAGTTTTCATTAATTTGTATTTACTAACTCTTAATCTACACTTATCATGTGCTAAGACATTTTGATTCAATTAACATGTGCCTTTATGTGCATGTCTGGACAAGTACCTTTCTTTTTAGTATTGTTCAAATGCCTATGTCACACTTTGACCTAAAAACATTGGTATATTTCTTTAACCAGAATTTCTTAAACTAGTAATTCCACTGTTTCAAGATTTAATTCATCTTTTGAATTTAAAAAGTCATCCCTAAATGATGGCAAAGCTCAGCATCATGTCATGAGATTTTAAATAGAGATAAGACCAGCCATTTGTCCCAACTCCTTCCCTCAAAATATGTATACACAAGTAAAATATGATTATAATAAGTATCATATTCAGAAAAATAAGAATATCCATACTGAGCATATATTCAAAGGAAATAAAATAATCAGATCAGAAATACATGCATTTCCACATTTATTTCCACACCAGTCACCATTATTTCCACTCCAGTCACCATAACCAAATATGGAATCAACCAAAGTGTCTATCAATGGATGGATAAGAAAACTGTGGTAGACACACACACACACATATATATATATATATATATATATATATATTACTATTCTGCCATAAAAAAGAATGAAATCTTGCCATTTGCAGCAACATGGATAATTCTAAAGGAGGTCAATATATTAAATGAAAGAAATATGGATCCCTGAAACCCAGAACATGTTAGTTCTGGTTTTCTATAGCACAGGTGGGTAACTATTGGTTACAACACTTTGATATATTTCAAAATAACTAGAAGAGTTTGAAAGTTTCCAACACATAGAAATGACTAATGTTTGATGCGATGGAAATGCTTGTTATCCTGATTTGATTATTACACACTGTATACATGTATTACATTATCATAAGCTACCTCATAAAGGTATATAGATATTTATATATATATAAATGCGTGTGTGTGTGTGTGTGTGTGTGTGTGTGTGTGTGTGTGTATGCTTAACATTAGAAGCTCAAAAAATCATCCTGTGGGTTGTAATGAAAATGGAAGAGAAGGTACAGGCTGTTACTCTGAAGAAAATCTCAGGTCTGTTTCTGATAGACTGATATCATCCCCACTTTTGCCCACAGACTATCTAGCTACCTACACACCAGCTTCTCCTTATTTCATACCTTATTAAAGGAGAACTTAATCATTCTGATCCATTCTATTCCAGAAGTAATTAGGAACTAGATGAAAGGATTCATACAGGACACCAGAGTGTACTTTTTCTGAGGAACACTAGAGACAAATTCACTGAACTGTTTCAAAGAACTAAGCAATAGTAGGAAAAGAATGTTAACATTTCTTTGTTTTCTGGTAGGAGTGTTTATTACTCAGTATCAGGAATAGGAATTAATGGATAGGTGACTGCATGAAAGAATGAAGTAATAAAGGACTGAAGAAGAAAAAGGCTAATGCAACAACTGCTATTTAGGTTACTACATGCTAGACATTAGTCATGAGAGTAAAATCACACAGATGAGAAGGCTAAAGTTCAGTTGTCTAAAAACATACATCTCTTTTTAACAGAGAAAAACTAGAATGTAAGCCTCATAGAACTTGTTCCAGTTACCTTAATAGAATACCATACTGTTGGTACTACAGATATGCTCGCAGGGTATACAATAAGTGGATGGTACTTATGAATGGAAATTTGCTTAACAGTTACCACTGTTACTTCTTGCTAGAATTGACTTCATTGTCACTCTTCCTTGATATAAACCTGAGCCTAACAGTCAGTGTGTCTGAAAATGCAACTCTATGCAAAGACTCTTCCTTAGCTTAGTATAAATTTTAAATCTATTAAACTTGGATAAATTAAATGGAGGCTTACCTATTTCATTCTGTGCCAAAACTCCTTTTTTGAAAAATCTGCTTTGTAATTCTTTGATCACCTAATTGTTGCTATTTCTGTTCCATATTTCCTTAAGATTCATTTGTCTTTTTCTCCATATCATCTGCACTATTTAGAAACTATAAACACAGGACATTTTGAAGCACTTAATAGTGTGTGTGTGTGTGTGTGTGTGTGTGTGTGTGTGTGTGTGTAGCAAAAAAAAATAAAGATCAGAATTTAAATAAATTTTTAAATTCAGGAAACTACCTTCCAACGAAG
The DNA here is from genome assembly GCA_004027655.1 of Graphiurus murinus. NCBI lineage: Eukaryota > Metazoa > Chordata > Mammalia > Rodentia > Gliridae > Graphiurus > Graphiurus murinus. The sequence goes on from PVLC010006746.1 coordinate 19,770, forward strand.
ATGAGTGACAATGAAATTCCACATTCTTAAATAACCTTAAATAATTCACTTTTTATTTTGCCAAGTTTAAGTTTTATGTCTCTTTTTTAAAGAAATATGAAACTGAGGCATGACTTTATTGAAACTTAAAAGAAAAGTACAATATAAGGTAGGGTTGTTGGCTGGAGAATTTGGCCTGAAAAGAGACCTTACATGGTGGAATTGCTGAGCTAAGTATGATTCAACATCTAGTCCTTAGTTTTGCAATTTAAAAATCTGATTATATCTTCATACCTATTATCGAATGCCTCACATTAAACATTCTAATTTAAAGGTCATCCCCTTCTCACCATGCTCTGTGTTACACCAACTATTTTAATCAAAAGAAACAGCTTCCCTATGTCACAGATGTTTTAAGTGGTTAAATGTACAATGACCCAAGCCCAGTCAATTTCCCTTGTCATCTCCACCTCATGTTGAACCATCGGTGTTTGATTCTTCTAAAAATAAAAGAAACAAACAAAAATGGTGGGTGAGAATGAGAGGCTATATTCAGAAAATGTAAATTTAGAAGCTCTCTTAGCTATATATCTTATATTGTGGATAAGTGAAATACATGAGGCCTTTTAAAGAATAGATTAAAAAACATATGCAGAGAAAGCAGAAACACAGGAAATAATAGGATATTTTAGAGCCTGAGTCAAGAATCCTCTTAAGACTCAACAGTTTTACAGTAAATCCCCTCATTTTGCTTATGTCTTTGATTTAGAATCTAAATAATACATACCTAAACATTTTTTTAAAAGATCATAGGTCTATCTGGTAATTATTTCTGTGGTAAAATCTGAGTTCTGTTACTTCTGCTCTGTTACTTAGGGTAAGTTGCTTTATACTCCTTATTAGGTTTTGTATTTAGAGAAAGATAGTGGTAATTTACATTTTTACCAGTTGTAAATTAGGCAACTCATTTTCTAAAATCTTACCATCTATAGATATGTAGATTCTTTCACCAATCTAATAAGCAGCTATATTAACTTTAATGTTTAAATATTTATATATCTTATTACAAGTTAAATTTATGAGGGAATAATGTTGAACCTTTTTCTTATCTATTGGTCATTTACTGGCTGTGTAAATTAAATTCTTTGCCCATTTTTTCTGTTGAGTGCTCATAATTTCTTTATTTTTAAAAGGTCCTTATAAAGAAGAAATAGTAACCACTGGCATTTATGATTCTTATGAACATATACCTCTTTTGTCATTTGCTTACAGCTTTGCATAGGTCTCTCTGAACAGAAGGATTTACATTTTGTGCTGAGTCATTTCCTCCATTTCAATGCCTGCCTTGTGTGACATTCTCAGGAAACTTTTCTATTGTTAAATTATGAGAATATTTCCAGCTTTTCTCTGGCATTTTGTCTCATCTTTAACATTTAAATGTATAATCTACCTATAATTAATGTTATTGTATGCTATAAGTTAATGATAGATCCTTATATATTCTCCAAATGGTTTGTTAAAATGACTCCTCTATCATATGATAAATTCTTTGTGTTTCTGTACTTTTTTATTCTATTCCATTAAACTATCTGGCTTTACAAATATTTTAGATTGTTTTCATTACTATTATAGATTCCCACATTTAATTGGCTTATTACCCCCTTTTCACTTCCACCACCCCTGTATTTTTATTCAACATACCCCAATTACACCTGAGGCTACTTCTGCTCTCCTGGATTGTTCTATGGTCCCCCACCTCTGGGGGCAGTATCACTCACTTTAGGAATCTATGAATGGTCTAACATCACAATAAAACATACTATTCCCACAAGATTTCACATTTTTAAAAAATAGTTGTTTGTTTATCTATTTTGGTGGTACTAGGGGGGATTCTATCTCCAGTTCTTTTTATTTTTTGTTTTGAAAAAGGGTCTCCCTAGGTTGATGAGAGTCTCCCTATGTTGCTGAGGCTATCCTCAAACTTGCAATCCTCCTGTCTCAGCCTCCCAAGTACTGAGATTACAGGTATTCACCACTATGCCTGGCAAAATATTTAAATTAAGTTTTATTGCAATTAAAATTTGTTTTTTTTGCTTGTTTTATTTTATTGATATAAAATATTTTAAACTCAAGAGCCACTTAATAATTTTTAAAATAACCTGTCACAATAATCATTTTGAAGGACTAATTTTGCTTTGGTTTTTTTTCCTCTGTTTTTCTAATGTTAGTTAAAATATCTACAGAACTATTTGAAATACTGGCAATTTATCTTTAAAATATGTATGAAAAGTCTGCCCTCTTGTGACAATGCAATTTATACTTTTTTTTTAACCAATCATACTAGTTTAAGTATATTTTATTTAGGATGAAAAGGATAAAAGAGTTTCAATACTTTTGAAAATTTATTTGTACACATTACTAAAAGTAAATAGCATTAAAAATATTAATAGTATCAGTCAATTAAAGTATTAATAGTACTACTGCTATTAATAGTATTAAAAGTAAACAATAAGTCTTCTCAATCTCATTATTTAACTCTTCTGGCTCCTGTAACATAGAAATTTATTCTACAAATCCTTAATAATAAAAGTGTGTGTATCCCATTTCCAGTGGTATTAACACATAATAGTTAAAATGGAACTAAACATCTCATAGTCTTGGAACATTCATAACCATGTTAAAGAAATGCCTCACCATGGGAAAGCATCGTTGATGTGGTACTGTCATATGTAGGAATCAGGAAAAGGCTGCTCTGGGACTCATATAAATCTCCTTGTTTAGAAGTTAAAATAGGTAAATAAGGACATGCCTCGTGGAACTTTAGAAAGTCATATGGATGTTGTTCCACAGGCTATTATACTCTAGACCCAAGGTACAAAAGGGACTGCCTTAGGGAAAAAAATGTGTGTATGGCTAATGCTGATGACATGGATTTAAATAGTAAAAAGGTTTTAAAAGTCTGTGATTCACTTCCTGATCCTATTACTTACTATGGGTGGAGAAACAACCTGTTAGGGTCACTTGGTCGGGGAAAAAAACAAACAGCTATTCTATCTGGATAAGGACCTAGATGGCTACACCAATAGCATGGAAAGCAGAGGCAAAATGCAAAGGATATAATTCCCAGATAACAGAACCATCCCAAATCCTGGTTTTCAGAATTACTAATGACCAACAGTGGCAATGCTTCCTATTCCTTTCCCTTTTGAACTTGAATTTTGGCTGCACTTATCTCTGTCACCATTAGAAAACATATCTCTTTGGTCCCCAGTTTATCAAATACATAAGAATCATACTCCAAAGCCAAAGAACTCATCCATGCCTAGACCTGTACATTATGACCACCTGGAGCTTGTCTTGAGTGTGATGTGCAATGCAAAGTGGACTTGAGGGGCATGGAGGTTATGAACGTATTTTGTGCGTGTCAAAGGGCAAACTATGGCCCAGTAAAGATGGACATGAGTTCTTTGACACTCCTTTCATGGAGTTAGGGTGTATGTGCCTTATCTTAGTTCATTCTCTGTTACTAAAACAAAACATCAAAGGCTAGGTAACTTACAAAGAAAAGAGTTTTAGTTATCCCACAGTTCTAGAGGTTCAAGAATATGATGCCAGATCTCTGGTCAGTTTTGGTGAGGGCTTCATGGCATATGATATCCCAATTGTGGGAAGGTGTAAGAAAGTGGTGAATGGTGTATATGGAAGGAAAATTCAGGGAAGGTTCCAGATTCCTGTATAACAATCCATTCCTTAGTAACTAATCCAGTCCCATGAGACCTGACTCACTGCTAAGAAACAGCATTAATACATTCACCAGAGTCAGGCACCAATGACCTAATTATCTCCCACATGTCCCCACCTCTTAAAAGTTTTATCACCTTGATACTATCACACTGAGGACCAAGTTCTCTGTACATGAACCTTTGGGGGACAAATCATATCCAAACAACAGCATGTCCCCTCCTCTCCATCTCAATGGATTCTTTGACTGCTTTTGCAAATAGACTAGTGTCAAAGTGATATTGTGCTAGTCTCTGGTCCCAGTCCTTAAGAGACTAGCATTTATACTTTCTGTACCTTTGAATACTTGCCTTTGGAATCTCCAGTACCCACATAAAAATTCTAATTACCTTACTGAACAGACCACATGGAGAGGCCCTGAGATTACATGGAAAGGGAGAAAAGCCCAGCTAAACCTACCTTACAACAATCTCTACTAAGGCCAGACATGTGAGTAAATCCATTTAATACTTCATTACTCATCCTACAAGCTGAATATCACAAGAGCCCAGTCAGCACTACAGAATCATAAGATATAATACTTTTTTTTGTTTCTAACCACTAAGTTTTGGGGATAATTGACTACTATACAATAGAAACTGTAATAACATCTTAATGTAAAACAACTCAATCTCTAGCTATTGAGATATGGGGAAAGCCTTCCTTATCATCATATTATAAAAAAGAGAAGCACTTCTCTGCCTCATGGCCTACCTTGGGATGATTTGGTTTCAACATATAAGTGTTCTCTGTTCCCTATACCACAAACCTTACCAGCACTATCTTAACCTGGTTAGTGAATTTTATAAACTTTGGAATCCAGTAATTGGAAGTCAGTTGTAACTCAACTACATCCTCCTCCCAAGTCATATTGGTAATGCTCATTACATTTTGGCCTTCATCTGCCACTCTTTTGTTTCTCTTAGCTTTAGAGCTAAGGTAGCAATGAGGAAAGAGAGTTTTTTTTTTTTTCATTCCATCTAAATCTCATCAATGTGTTGTATTTTTGCCAGTCCCCACTTTCAGAATGTTCATGCAATAAGACTGGTTTTGTTTGCTTGTATATGCCAGTGAGGTGGAGAAGTAGTTGATTTAGTTACCATGCTCCCTCAACCACTATCCATATGCTCCTTAAACAATTCAAATGAATTTCTGGAAATCAACATGTCTTTCATCTTTTTTAAACTTATCTGTTTACTAGATCGGCATGGGTCTCTCTCTCTCTCTCTCTCTCTCTCTCTCTCTCTCTCTCTCTCTCTCTCTCTCTCTCTCTCTGGTTGGAGGGTGAATAAAATAACAGAGTAGCTCTACAAAACATCTGTTGGCCTCTCATTTAATTTTAAACATAAAAGTCTCATTCAGTCATATGTTATATCCAAAAACAGATATGTTTAAAACCTGGTCTAAAAAGGGAATAGGAAATAATTTACATTAAAGCTGCTCTAAGAATTTACATATTCTGCTTATTGTTGGCTTTTGGTTTTCTTTCCGAGTTGGCCATCTGTTGGACTTCTCCTTCATCAATACTCCAGCTATCACAATCCACATAGACTAAAATTTTTGAAACCCAGTTTAATCTCTGCATGTCATTTAAGTTTTAAAAAGCACTGTTTAGTCCAGTATGGTGGCACATGTCTGTAATTCTAGTATTTGAGAGGTCAAGACAGGAGGATCACAGGTTTGAGGACAACCTCAGCAACCTAGCAAGACTCTCTGCAACCTAGCATGACCCTCTTTCAAGAGAAAAAAATTACAAAGGGCTCAAAGGGCTAGAGGGTGTATCTCAGAGGTAGAATAGCTTTAGGTTCAATCCCCAGTACCACAATAAGTAAGTAAATACATACATACATACATACATACATACATACATACATACATACATACATACTAAAAAGCACTATCTCCCTAAACAATGAGGCGCCTTTCATTTCTTTTCATCTTTTTCAGGGAGACCACAGAGTCTATTCCCATCTTCTTTCTATGTCTACATGTTTATTCACAGTAACTGAGGTACAGCTCCAGCCTGGCTTTCTCAGCCCTTCTGACTCCAAAGATCTAAGTTCCCACAATATTCCCTCTGGCTGTATTCAGTTCCCACAATATTCCCTCTGACTGTTAGAGAGAATCTGGGTTGACCCTGATCTATAATCTATAAAACAATCTATAATTGTTTTGTGGTTAAATCAGAACTCTAAATCCTTCAGTAGACAGGATTATTTAAAGGGTTCCTCCAATGAGACAGCTGTGTAATAACAAGATTCTCTCTCTCTCTCTCTCTCTCTCTCTCTCTCTCTCTCCCTCTCTCTCTCTCTATCCCTCTCTCTCTAGCCTCCATGCTTCCTTCAGAGTAAAGGGGGACTGCACATCTCTGTGTTCTGACTCATTATTCCCCATCTTCCATCCTTGTACTCAAAGCTACTCCCTCACTATTTCCCTTGAGATGATCAAGACCAATCTTGTTACGATATTTACCTTTATTTAATCTAATTACTAAAAAAAAATACCTCGAGCCATCTCTCATCTCTCAGACTATAGGCACCATGAGTTATGTGAGCAACCCCATTCTGCTCCATACGCTACTCCTTCTGAATTTCTGAGTCTTCTCTCTATGTTTTTTTTAAAAATTGCAGTCATATGATAGCAAAATCCCTTGTAACCTTAACCTGTTCCTTACCTTCCTACTCTAATTGAAACTAGATATTCTCCCGAGGACACTGTTTTCCCTGTAGCCCTCTCAGGTGCTGGCTGTTTTCTCTTAAGCCCTTCTCCCTTCACCAGCAAGACGGATAGTTGCCTCTTTGTTCAGTATCAACACTTTCAGATCCTTCTCCCATCTTTCTGCCATTATAATATGTCACCTGACATGTCTTCTTCACATAGACTATTCCCTTTTCTTGAATTTAACTCCTGGCTCACTGTCAGTTTCTTCAACACTGTTCCTTACAAAATCCTCAGTGATTTCAGTGTATACCTAGTTGATTCTTCCAAATCACCTGTCCCTTAGTTCCCTGAACATTCTTCTCTATGGAGCCAAGCTCCGGCTCCTTCTCATATACTCACTCCCACAGTCGTACCGCAGATTTTGCCCCATGACCAAACAATGCACCCTCTTTATATCTCAATTTCACCCCCCCCCCATCCACCAACTTCCATTTTTCCATTAATGGGTGTGAGCAAGAGCAAGATAGAGATGTTTAGAGCTGATATGAGTATGTTTTAAACTTGGAACTAGTGCAGGTTAAAGAAACACACATTTCACCAGTTAATTCTTAACTTTATTGTCAGGATTTTGAATTTTTTTCTCTTTTGTAGATAATGCTGTCTTAGACGTCTTTATGCAAATTGTTGATTGCTAATAAATCATTTAATAGCATACATTTGGAAGCATGGATTCAGAAGGATCAACTCTTTCAGCGCTACTAGAAAATTATTTGAAAGTGGTTAGCTTTGCTCAAGTGAATTGTAATGAGGATTGCATGAAATTTAAAACAATGTTATTTTTCTTTGTACTTTGATATTATTGTGATTTTAAAATAAAAATGAGTATGTATCAGGTATGTAATGAAAAGCTTTTAGTTTTAAAAATAGCTAACATCTACCAATGATTTACTGAAAGAAGAAAAACAAATTGCCAGTGAATATATAGAGGAAGATTTTCCAGAGATGATTTCTGAAGCCAGTATGAATTTTATTTTATTCTCTGCAAGCAACATAACTGTTCTGCTTTTATATTTTGGGGTTTTTTATGTATAATTCTAAAATTTGAAATATCCAAAAGTATATTCAAGGTGTTAATGTGTTCTCATTTACAGAATGCAGAATGTGTGAATTTCTACTCATTGATTTTACTTGAAAAATGTTTCACTCTCCTTCCAAGTTGGCATTTCTTCTTACTTATTGAACATATAAAATCACTCTTTTTCTATCCTTATCTGTTTATACCACATCTTACTCACTTTTTTCTCAACTTATTCTTGCCTGTAGTCTTCTGTCCATGTTTAATTAATGCTGAAATATCATGTGTATGAGAGAGAATAATAAATATGATTATCTGGTTTCAATCCCTTTGAGTAAAAGTGGAAGATCAAATTTTTTTCCATCATATATGGAAGCTAGAGAGAAACTGGGAAATAGGAGGGACTCTAGACAAAGGAGGAGGAATCCTAGTGCACTGATAGAGGTGGGAGGGGGAAAGAAGACTCCATGAAGAATACACTTCAATGGACAGGATATACATATGCAAAATTATCAACAGCAATCACAATGTTGTGCACAAAGAGGGTGAAAGAGCAGGATGGGAGTTGAGAGGAGGCTCACCAAGTGCTGTGTATATGTACATCTCTATCGCTTTGAACTTCATTACGATGTATGATTATGATGTACCAATAAAAAAATCATGATTAGCATTTCATTTATTAAAGTAAATAATTTCTGGAGTCTGCACTTCCCTGGAACTTCATTTTAATTTTCCGTTGTTTTATCATACATTTTAGTATTCTCTCTATTAAAAGTGTACTCATTCTGAAATGAGAAGAATTCTCCACACACACTGTTTTCCAAATTACATGGAATGAGGAATGAGTTTATATCCACTGTGTACTGACTTGGGTGCAAAATCTATTCTTTTCTGGAAGCAGAATGTTATATGAAGAGTATATGCTGAGGTCATATGTATGTTCCTTACCTAGAAAGCTTTTGTCTATTTGTGTCCTGCAGAAATAACATGCGCTCTTTACTACTGGGTTTTGAACATTCAGAACAGATAATGCATGGATCTGTAAAAGCTCCAGTGTGTGCTGTGACTGAAAGTCTTCCTGATCTCATTTCTATTTCTAATACTTAACTTGTAAAAATCACCTTCTTATAGAAAATAGTGAGCTTCTACCACAGTTTTATTTCCAGTGGTCTTTGGTTCTTTCTTACTTGTAAGATGAGCATTTGAATGCTAGGCTCAAATTCCCATCACAAGTTTCCCAAAGGCCCATGTGTTAAAAGCTTAATCTCAATTTGGAACTATTAGGAGGTGCTGGAAACTCAAAGAGATCTGGCCTAATGAAAGGTTTTGAAGTCACTGGGGGCTTGCCATCACAGGAGACATAAAACCCTAGTCAGTCCCTGCCTCCTTCCTTTTCTCTCTCTTTCTTCTCAATCATGAGATGGGCAGCTTTGTTTTGCCACATACTTCCACCATGACATACCTTCATGCCACAGGCCTAAAAGCAACAGACACACCTGATCATGAACTTAAACCTCTAAATTGTGAGCAAAAATACATTTTCTATTTAGAAATCAGTTATTCCAGGTGTCTTTATAGTAACAGAAAACTAACTAACTCACGTTGGTCTCTAATTTAATGTAGAAAAAGCCAAGTTGAAAGGTAGGTGTGATAGGACAAAGTGGCCTCTAGGAAGTAGAAAAATGGCCGTAAGTTTTCTACTGGGTAAAGGTTTTTGAGTTCTGAAATATGAAGAAAATAGAAAAGGATTGAGAGGGGATGGTTTATTTCTTTCCACAGCTAAGGTGATTGGCTTCTCACTTTCATCAGCCAGGCAGTTTAGAGAATATAATCCAAGATTCATACGAGTTTACTATCATGGCTGTCACAAATTTTATTTTCTTCTGTTTCTACCATTGATTACCTTAAAAGCTGAGTGAGACAAATTAATTATAGTCCATTTTCTTAAAAAGACAAAAGATTATTAGCTAAACACTTTTTATTCATGAGATATATAAAAGGAAATCAAAGCAAGCAGGTAGGGGAAAATACCATATAAAAGATTGATTTTGTTTTTAAATTACCCCCAGAAAACATTTAGACTACTGATATTTTCTGTCATTTATGTTGTCTTTTACTGGGAAAAACATTTAAATACATGCTGGGGCACAATTAATTTAAGCAGAATTAGTAAGCAACTTACAAACATCACATTAGTGTCAATGATTTCTCCTAATGGCAACCTTATATCCTGAAAGGAAGAGCACTGTTCTGTCACTCTAGCTTCTGAAGGAGATCTACTACCTGCAAATCAACTAGACTGAGTATTGATTCTTCTTATCACTTATCTAAAGATACCGCTGTTTATCGCTGTTTATCAGTACTGAATACTTAAGTGTGTAATGACGGGTTGGTTGCAATAACACATGAATTTAAATGGATTTTTATTTTTACTTGCAATATTTTCAGAAATTACCATATTCTAGGTATTCTAAATTTTCTCTATAACATATCTTTTACCATTTCTTAAAAAAAAAAATGAGGCCGGGCGTGGTGGCGCACGCTTGTAATCCCAGCATTCGGGAGGCTGAGACTGGCGGATCCGGGTTCGCGGCCAGCCTCAGCTACCTAGTGAGGCACTCCGCAACTTAGTGAGACTCGGTCTCAAAATAAAGAATAAAAAATAGGGCTGGGGGTGTAGCTCGGAGGTAGAATGCCCCTGAGTTCAATCCCTAGTACCGCAAAAAAAAAAAAAAAAAAAAAAAAATGAAATCTAGGGATGGTGACTTGAGTAAGACCCTAAGGTGAGCTTGCTTCCAACTCACCTTGGGAACTCTGAGTTGAACTGCAATCCACATTCCAGACTACCTTCATGGGAGGTGGGAACTAAGAACAGAAAAACTCAAGAATACTTTCAAGGACACATTTAAACACCAAGGCTGAGACTGAGAGGAAACAAAAAATAAAGAAAGAGAACAAAAAAGAAGCAACAAATCCCTGAACTAATGGAGGGAAATAAGAACACTAGTGTACACCTCTGAACCATCAGCAGGAACTTTAGAAACCCAGAAAATTTCATATCCAGCAACCCAAGACTTACTCCACAGACAAAAAGGGCACCAGACACAGAATTGCACATTCTCATGGTGGTACAGGAGAGAAAAGGTGACCAAACTCACAACCTTGTCCTTCCCTAGCTCCCTAGACCCACCATGTGCCCTGCAGCAGAGGTATGTGTGCAATCCACAGGGAGGTGAGTGTAGGCACTACACAGTGGATAACTGAAAAGAGACCACAAAAAGAGAAGGTAGGTATACACTCAGATCTTGGATGCACCCCTCACACAAATTACTGAGGAAAACAACAGTTATAGAAGTCTCAGACCAATCCAGCCATTTTGGTGGAGAGTGCAGACTCCCCACACTCCCAGAAAGACCCAGCACCTGGCAGACAAAAGGTACTAGTCCTGCACTTCAGAAACCATTCCCTATTATGAAGGCAACAGGCAGGTCCATGGCCTTTAACACCTGTGATTCATCAACCTCATCATTGCAGTGGGCAGACAAAGTCTTGGAGTAGTTGTAACCAAGGGCTGGTAGTCTATGGACATAACAACAGAAGGGTGATACAGGATACCGACTGCAAAGACAGCACTATAGGGTGATAAATACTCAACAGAGAGCTCTGAATACCCATATGGCTGAACTTTTCACTTTTAAGACATACTTTCAGGTAAATATTTATCTCCAGAACAGGATATCATAAAGGAAGAGAAATTAGACCTAAGAATTCCACAAGGTGAAACATAAAGAGAGCTGGCAAACATAGCAAAGATACAAACTCAGAAACATGAGAAAGAATATTAAGGAAACAATGAGCTCCCACAATCCCTAAACAACAGAACTTACCAACTCAGAGTTGCAGAGAATGCCAGAAGGAGAATTTAGAACATTAATTGTTGAAATGATTGAGGATTTTAGAAATGCTCAGACAGTCTGGAAGATATTAAAGATCACATTAACAAAGAAACTGACACCCTAAAAATAAATCAAAAAGAAGCTCAGAAGGAAGTCAAGGATGCAATAAATGAAATAAAAACTTGAATACAAACCATCAATGGTAGATTAGATCATATGAAAAACAGTCTGACTCCTAGAAGACAAACACTAAAAAAAGAATGCAAAATTTTCAATATAGAAAAATTAATTCAACAGCAAGAACTAGATATCCAGAGATTTGAACCAGCTTTAAAAGAGCAAACCTAAGAACATTAGGCATAAAAGAGGGTTTGAAAGCTGAAACCAAAGAAATAAAAAAATATTTTCAGAGAAATATCAGAGAACTTCCAAAAACATAAAGAACAAGATTAATAGACAGATACAGGAAACATATAGAATCCCAATTAGACAAGATCAGAGAAAAGGTTCACCAAACCACATGATAATCAAATTGACTAATGTAGAGGCCAAGGAGAGAATCTTAAATGCAATGCGAGTAAAAGACCAAGTTACATTCAGAAGTAAAACAATAAGAATCACACAAAACTTATCAAACTAAGCCTTGAAAGCCAGAAGGGCCTGGAGTAACATATTCCAAACCCTGAAAGAAAATCACTTCTAGCCAAGATTACTCTACCCAGAAAAGATATCTTTCAAATTCGATAGAGAAACAAAAATCTTGCATGACAAACAAAGTTGAAAGAATTTGCCTTCCAAATCAGCACTAGATAAAATACTCAAAGAAATTAATTACAGAAAATAAATATATTTTTTTATTTTTTTAATTGGTGCATTGTGATCATACATCTTTGTTAGGTACAAGCTGGTAGAGGCATACATGCACACATTTCTCATTTAACCCTTCCCCAATTCCCGCCCCACTCCCTCACCCTCCCTTCTTCTCAGGTTCAGTTTAGTGATTGACTTTACATGTTTGTGAAAGTACATCATGTGCATTAGGGTGTTTCCCCCCTCCCATATAACCTTCAGTTAAGACAACTTCTTTGCTCATCTAACATTTTTCATCTGGAGTCCCTCTTATGCCCCATTTTCTCCCTAGTATCCTCATATTAGGGAGAACATATGATTTTTTTTCTTTTTTGTGACTGACTAATCTCACTTAACACAATGTTTTTCAGTTATGTCCATTTCCCTGCAAATAACATGATTTCTTTCTTATTTATGGCTGAGTGAAATTCCATTGTGTATATATCCCATAGTTTTATAACCCATTCATCTGTCGATGGACATCTTGGCTGGTTCCATAGTTTGGCTATTGTGAATTGTGCAGCTATAAACATAGATACACATGCATCGGTCGATAGTTTGGTTTCCATTCTTTTGGGTAGATACCCAGAAGTAGTATTGCTGGATCATATGGTAGATTCATTCCCATTTATCCGAGGATCCTCCATACTGTTTTCCAAAGTGGTTGCACTAACTTGCAATCCCACCAACAATGTATTAGGGTTCCCACTTTTCCATACCCTCTCCAGCATTTGTTGTTGTTTATGTTTTTGATGACTGCCATGCTGATTGGGGTTAGGTGAAATCTCAAGGTAGTTTTGATTTGCATCTCTCTGATTGTTAATGATGTGGAACACTTCCTCATACATTTATTGGCCATTTATATTTCTTCTTTTGTGAAGTGCCTTTAGATCTTTTGCCCATTTTTTGATTGGGTTATTTGTTTTCTTAGCTGTGAGTTTCTTGAGTTCTCTGTAATAATAAAAAATATTAAAAATGAAATAAAAAACAAATGCCACACCCAGAGAAAAGATAATTTCCATCAAATGAACCACTAAGGAAAGAACAAACACTACCTTAAACAGAACATATAACTCAAAATAATAGTAAATAAAAATCATGTCTCAATAATTACACTAAATATCAATGGCCTCAACTCCCCAATTAAAAGACACAGAGTGGCAAAATGGACTAAAGATCATAATTCATCTACATGCTGTCTACAAGAAACATATCTTACAGGTAAAGATAGAAACTAAAGGTGAATGACTGGATAAGGTAATCCATGCTAGTTGAACTCAAAGACAAGCAGGGGCAGCAATTTCCATACTAAATTGACTTCAAGGCTAAACTTATCAAAAGACACAAATCAGCTCAAATAATTTATACTTAGAAGACCTGCTAAATTCAACCCAAAGACTTTAAGAATCAACAAATTCATCAAACTGTCTGGCTATAAAATCATTCAAAAAATAGAAGCTTTCCTATATGCCAAACATAAATCCACTTTAAAAAAATCTAGAAAAGAATTCCAGCCGGGCGTGGTGGTGCACGCTTGTAATCCCAGCATTCGGGAGGCTGAGATGGGAGGATCGGGGTTCACCGCCAGCCTCAGCTATCTAGTGAGGTACTCCGCAACTTAGTGTGACCCTGTTTCAAAATAAAGAATAAAAAATAGGGCTGGGGGTATAGCTCAGAGGTAGAACGCCTCTGAGGTCAATCCCTAGTACCGCAAAAAAAAAAAAAAAAAAAGAATTCCATTCACAATAACCTCAAAACCAATATTCAATATTTAGGAATAAATCTAACCAAGCAGGTAAAAGATCTCTAGAATGAAAATTATAAAACACTAAATAAATAAATAAATAAATAAATAAATAAATAAATAAATAAATAAATAAATGAAGATATTAGAAGATGGAAGACTCTCTCATGTTCTTGATAAAGCAGAATAAATAACAACAAAAATCATCATCCTTACAAAAGTAACCTACCAATTCATTGAAATCTCTATTGAAATACCATGCTCATTCTTCATAGATATAGAAAGCTCAGTCCTTAAACCCATATGGAACAACAACAACAAAAAAACCCAGAATAGCTAAAATAGTTCTCACCAATAACAACCATTCAGGAGGCATTACAAATGGAGCAGAAAAGAAGACTCAGAAACAAATCCACACACTTACAATTGATTTTTAACAAAGGTACCAAAAACTTACACTGGAAAAAATATAGCCTTTTCAACAAATGACAAATTGATTATCCATATGTAGAAAAATGGAAATAAATACCACTTTCTCACCCTGTACAAGAGTATATAATTCAAGGTGAACCAAAGACTTAGCAATTAAAGCATAGACTTTGCAGTTACTTGAAGAGGTATAGGACCAACACTCCAACATACAAGCAAAGATAAAAACCTCAATAAAATCCCAAAGGTACAAGAAATTAAAACAAGGATTAATGTGTGGGATTGCATTAAACTTCTATGCAGCAAAGGAAACTATTAAGAACCTCAAGAGAGAGGCAACAGAATATGAGAAGGTCTTTGCCAGCTGCCAGCTACTCCTCTTATAGAGGACTAATATCTAGAATACACAAAGAACCTAATAAACCACACACACACACACAAAACAACAACAACAACAACAACAACAACAACAACAAAACCAAATCACTCAGTCAAATAATAGGCAAGTGAACAAAATAGACACCTCACTAAAGAAGAAATACAAATTGCCAGTAAATGATGAAAAAATGTTCGACATCATTAGCAATCAGAGAGAAGTAAATCAAAACTACCCTATTATTTCACCTAACCACAATTAGAATGGCAATCATTAAAAACACAAATAATAATAAATGCTGGCAAGGATGTAAAGAAGTAGGAACTCTGATACATTGTTTGTTGGACGCAAATTAGTTTAACCACTTTGGAAAACAGTGTGGAGAATTCTCAGAAGAATGGGAATAAACTTACTACTTGGCCAAGTTATATCACTCTTGGGTATCTACCCAAAAGAAGGGAAAACTGACTACCATAGTAATGTATGCATATCTATATTTATAGCTATACAATTTACAATTGCCAAACTATGGAACCAGCTGACATGTCCATCAACAGATGAATGGATTACAAAATTATCGGATACACACAATAGAATTCTACTCAGCCATAAAGAAGAACAAAATTATGTCTTTTTCAGGGAAGTGGATGGAATTAGAAAATATTTTGCTAGGTGAGATTAGCCAGTCACAAAAGGTGAGAGGTTAGTTGGTTTCCCTCAAATGGGGAGAAAGTGGGACATAAGAGGGACTCCAGACAAAGGAGAAACCTTAGTGGAGTGAAGAAGGGGACCTAACTGAGGAAGATGGAAGAGTTTGGAAGATTTGAAGAGGAAAACACTTCAATAGACATGATGTGCATATACAAACTTATCAATGTCAATCACTTAGTTGAGCATGAGAGAATGCAGAAGGAGAGGGAGTGGGGTGGAACCTGGGGGAGAGCTCACTGATTTCTCTGTGCATTTATGCCTCTATCACCCTGAATTTCATCAAGAAGTATGATTACAGTATACCAATAAAAAAGGAATCTATATACCAATTCATACTAAGTATAGAATCACAGATCAATGAAACTTATACCATTTCATTTGCAAAGTGGAGAACAACAATCTATTTCATATGTAAAGTGTAAAATAGCTAATATTGTCCTAGGCACCTTGAAAATGCATAAATATTTTCTCCCTGGGCCATGAAATGATTTTAATATGCCACATTATTTAAATAATGCTACTTGCAATCATGAAAAGGTGCATGGAAAGGGAAGAACATTCTCTCAATATAAGCGTTAAAAACAAAGCTTTGTTCCCCCCAAATGAGAAAACACTGTGCATAGCAGATCAATGTTTTGCATATTGACACAGGGACTGCTATAGCTAGGTTCATTTTCCCATATCTCTGCCTGTATTTATCCAGTGACTCAGATAATTGATATAATATTACAATGCAAGTTACCTACACAAGGATGAATTTAAATATTTTTATACTGTAGAAAATGTGATTCAGAGAAGAAAAATAGACCTCATTTCCTAAAATTGCTTACCCATTTTCTAAGTAGCATACTAAGATTGTAAGGGATAAATTGCTATAATGTGAAATTTCAGGGGTAGTGAGTTAAAATTCTTTTTAGCAAATCTGGGGCAACTATCTTTATATCCCACAGTGCAGCATGGAGATATGAATGTGACTAGATCATTTAAGTGTTCAATAGATCACCTTTCTTTATTCTATAGCTTTCTGTATGCAAAGGCAAAATTAACATTTTCACTCATCCTCTTTCCTACCAAGGAAATAACAATGTCTATAACACCTTACCAAATTTATTTTTGCAATGATAAATAAAAGAGGAAAAATATATTTTACATGTGTCTTAGAGTTATAATATTGTAATCCTGCAGCCTTTGGAGAAGACAAATGGCAGTAATAAATATAGAACCAGTACACAGAATCATCAGTCCTTCACAGCAGATGTCAACGGAAATGTAAGGAAATCATTCTAGTCCTCAGCATTATGAAGGAAAACTAAAAACCACTTCCAGAAAATAGGGTACCTGGTCTTGAGTTCCAGCCATAGGGACTTTGAGGGGTGGGGGGTAGAAATAACCATAAAAATAGGGTTTGACATCCAGCTAATTAATGTGTACAGGATTATTTTTATCTGAATCGTCAATCTTTAAGAGTAACCATCAATGAATTATATAGTAAGCAAAATCAGGCTTCACTCTGGAAACCTTAGTTGAAGAAGACAGAGGCATTCAGCTTCTATCTAATAAACAGTATAGCGTCAACACATTTGTGATGTCAGGACAGGTCTTTTGTTCTTTTCTTACAATGTTCTTCATCAGAAGTATTTCCTCCATTATTTCTGAGTCACCCCTGCGTCCATACTGCATTTCTGAGCTTGCTTTGAATGTCAGGCCCTGTAATGAGCCTTAGCTGCACATATTAGTGTTGATTGCTTTCAGTCAACATTCTCTCTGCTATAATCCAAAGCAATTGACCATACAGCTTAGAGGAAGCAAGATTCATTTGCTCACAAACTATGTCAGGCCAAGTTACACCTGCAGAGCTCAGGGTATAGTGGCAGGAAGAAGAAAGCAGGAGAGAGCAAGGTCTCTGCTCTCCCATCATAGAGGCTGGAAGCAAAAGCACAAAGAAGCAAGGGGATTCAAATACAAAAGCACACTCCCTAAGGCCACACCCCCAGGGACCACCTTCTCCAGCCACACCCACCAACCAGAATTTCCACCCAATGAATTGCAATTAATGTATCTACTGATCAAATTACAATCCTCATGACTTAATCTTATCAGCTCTAAACGTTAATAATACATGAGGCTCTTCAGGGAACATTCTATATTTGATCATAAAACTTAGTTTTCCTCTTAGGCAGGGAACCCTGCCTGAGATGTATCACAAAAGTGACATCAGACATCTTTTTTTACAATATATTTTTAATCAGATGAGATTGGTCATGTTCAAGCTGGTATAGCCATAGACTTGTAATCCCAGAACTTGGGAGGCTGAGACAGGAGGATCACAGGTTTGCGGCCAGCCTCAGCTACTTATTGAGGCCCTCCACAACTTAATGAGACCCTGTTTCAAAATAAAGAATAAAAATAGGGCTGGAGGTGCAGCTCAGAGGTAGAATGCTCCTGTGTTCAATTCCTAGTTCTGCCAAAACCAAAAAAGATATTTTTAATCACATACTTGTATATATAGGTATTATGTTGAGATTTGATCATTGGCAATAAAAAAGATTATTTTGGCTAACATAATTTTAGAGGTAGATAATAAAAGTTAAATTGGCAGTAACAAAAAACTCAGTATGACTACTTTAAACTTTCTAATTTAATTATTTCTTCTGATATGCAAGAGCAGTATGAATCGATATAAAATTTGGCCAATTGATATAAAAATTGGCCAATTTGGCCAATCTATTGGAAGATACTTTATTTTATATTGCTCATCAATAGATAATTTCGGAAAAGTGATGCTACTGCAAAGACATGTGAAAAATATTTAATATCCTCAGAAATTTAAACAAGTTTCAAAATAATTTCATCTAAAATTGTGCTACTTTAGTGTATTATTAGTGAAGTGTTTAAAAAAAACTAATATTAAAAGTTAACATCTGAGTTTTTGTTGGATAAAATTTATTTAGGAAAATTCCTTGAGTGCCACTAGAGGGCAATAGTTAGCAAACAACTAGGAAAATTAAAATTCATTAGAACTTCATAGAAATGAATAGGAGAGAAACACATCAAATGCTGTGTGTATGTATGTTTCTATCACTCTGAGCTTCATTGTGATGTATAATTACAATGAACCAATAAAATCATATTTTTAAAAAGAAATAAATAGTATAGTGTTGGAAAGAACAAAGAAAAATGGAAAGGGGAACAAGAGAGAGAGAGAAAAAAATGACCTGCATGGTGCAAAACTGTTGGCAGAAAGCACCAGAGGATGATGTTTAACTTTCAATTTCAAATTAATTATTTTGCAGCAATATCAACCTAGGTAATCTGTCCATAATTAAGGGTAAAGTCAGTTACTCCAGCAAAGAGCTTCTGTAAATGATCTGTGTGTACATGTGTTTGAGTGTGTTTGATGAAAATAAGGAAATGTAGTGGGGTATGATGGGGCACACCTGTAATCTCAGGACTTGGAAGGCTGAAGTAGGAGGATTTCATGTTTTATACCAGTGTATATTTCAAAATAAAAAATAAAAAGGGCATGGGTAGAGCTCAGCGATAGAGCACCCTTGGATCCAATCCCCAGTACCACATGCATGCATACACACACACACACACGCACACACACACACACACACACACACACAGAGAAAAGTTTCAAATTCAATGTTTGAGTTAAAAAAGGTTTGGAACATTGCCACTATATTATTTGTATTAATAATATACCACTCCCAGCTTCCATTAACTTTTATTTTGGATTTCTGCATCTTATATTTATAAATCATTTGATACTTTTTGCTTATACCACTTTTATGATACTAAAAATTTTAATTAAGCCGGGCGAGGTAGCGCACACTTGTAATCCCAGCATTTGGGAAGCTAAGACAGGAGGATCTGGGTTCGTTCGAGGCCAGCCTCAGCTACCTAGTGAGGCACTCTTCAACTTAGTGAGACCTTGTTTCAAAATAAATAATAAAAAATAGGGCTGGGGGTATAGCTCGGAGGTAGAATGCCTCTGAGTTCAATCCCCAGTACCCCCCCACACACACAATGCTAATTAGACAACAACCTCTGCACCACATTTACCATGGGGTGCATGGACACAGACTGCTAAAAAAAAAAATACATCATCCCAGTAGGTTATCAAAGAGGAAACAAGTCTTCTCTGCAGGTAAAATATGGCCAGGAGCATCCTACTGGGGAGCTCTCTCCGGCAGTGATTGTGTGACATGTCTAATTCTTGAAAATTATCATGTGTTATTGTGAAGAAAGAATGTAAATTAAACATAGAAAATATCCACTTTATATTTCTTATACAATTGATTAGGAAGGCCTACTACTTTACTATACTTTGAATATGTTCTTACAAGTCAGTTTTTTTGAAAAAAGAAAATAAATTTTTGAAAAATTAAAATTTTTCCATAGTTATTAATAATTCTGGCATTCTCCTTCTTCCGTAATTAATGGCTTTGATTAACTATTTTCTACTCCATAAAATTTCTAGAGAATTGTTAGTCTCATATGTAATTTCATTATTGACTAAAACAGAAGTAAATTAGAATAAATTGTATTACATGTCTGTCATATTACAATGCTAGGATTACTTTGCAAATAGAACAGTTCATGTAAGGTTACTACAACATTGACAAAGTGGAAAAATTTATATAAATTAAGTGAAATTCATAAGGCTGCAAATGCTTAAAGTATATGCTCAGTATATTACAGAGATTTAAACAAACAGTGCAATTGAGGAACTAAATATGCAGGCTCCAGTATTACAACACTGTGTCACTGTCTTTATTTCAATTTTGAAAAAAAATACAGAAATGTAAAAGTGGTGTTAAAATAGTTTACTATTTTTCCAAGTTATTTTTTTCTTACCTGAAATTATGGTTTTTAGTATTTAATTATTTAATTTTTTTGTTTATTTGTTTTGTTTGTTTGTTTGTTTTTTGGTATTGGGAATTGAACCCACAGGCATTCTAACTTAGAGCCACACAGGCAGCCCCATTTTAGTTTATTTTCATTTTTATTTTTATTTTGAAATAGGATCTCACTTAGTTGCTGAGGGTCCCCTTAGTTACTGAAGCTGACCTCTGCATTCTTTCTGTCTTACCTCCCAAGTATTGGGATTATAGGTGTGCACCACATTGCCTGGCTTCTTCATTTGCTTTTTAGAAGAGTGCCTGAGAGAATCTGGCTGGAAATATTATCTATTCTGGCTTAAGCCAATTTACACAAGGGGGATGACTGCCAGGATTTTGACTGCAGTAAGTTCACTTTGCAGAGCAGAGACTTTTTGGCAGGCCCTAAGGAGCTTGCTTTTTCTACATAATTTCTGAAATTTGTAGAAGGATCTTTGATTAGGACTTTGGTGGCTTAAAGGGTGAGACTATAACTCCTAAGTTAACATTAAAGCACTTTTTTTAGATTCCTAAAGTTTCTCTAAAAGCAAAGTTCAAAAATAACATATATATTTGTTCTAAACTCATTGCCCTGAGGCGGGCGTGGTGGCACACACATGTAATCCCAGCATTTGGGAGGCTGAGACCGGAGGATCTGGGTTCACAGCCAGCCTCAGCTACCTAGTGAGGCCCTGCCCAATTTAGGGAGACCCTGTTTCAAAATAAAGAATAAAAAATAGGGCTGGGGTTATAGGTCGGAGGTAGAATGCCCCTGAGTTCAATCCCCAGTACTGCAAAATAAATAAATAAATAAATAAATAAACTCATTGCCCTGTTTTTTTTTTCCTCCACTGATTATTTAGTCATTCAACATGTGAATCCTGATACAAATTTCCAAATTCAAAGAAAAAGAAAAAGCTAACAGGTGATTAAAAAATACTGACACATTAACAATAACAAATGTGTCTTCTTAAGAACAAAAAGATATGATTTTTTACATGATAAAATAGCATGTAATTCAGGAAAGGAAAAATATTCTAAGTTTGTTTGCTTTGTCCAAGAGGAAGATGAAGGTGCTGATTAACTTTAGGCTTTGATTAGTTATGTATCATAGTTTCTAAGGTAAATACTAATAAAATAGAGTTTATGGAGCAAAATAGATGCCAGAAGAGGTAAAGAAAATCTGAAAGAAGACAAGAAAGGAGAAGAAACACAAAACACAATAAATAAAATCATACAATAAAATTATATATTTAAACACAAATGCATCAATAATGATATTAAATATGAAACTTTCACAATCGATTTTTTAAAACTTTATATGTTATTTACTATAAACCAACTAATGGAAAAAATACTGAGATGTTGAAAGTAATAGAAAATTCTATACCATGGGACAGTCAACAAGTCAACCAAACAAAAACCTAGTGTAACTTTCTTACTATCAAGAAGTAGAGTCTTTCAAGCAAATGTTGTTATACATGATAAAGAGAACACTTGAAAATACTAAAAGATTCAGAGAACTAGTTTGATATAAGTTTAATCAAATAAGAGCAAAGTTAGAACATTTTTTCCCTCCTGACTTCTATGTTATTTTGTCATGTATTATGTATGCACTTAATGTCATATCCTCAAAACACACAAAGCAGAAAATTGCCAAGGATACAAAGAGAAATTGACAAATTCTCAGAGTGAATGATTTTACAAACCTTTAACAGAAAGAACAAGCAGATACAGAATTCCATAAAGGATTTGGATAAATTTAACAAAGCAATTATCCAACTTGACTATTTATATAGAGAGATAAATATACAGATCTGCCAACATACAAGAAAATACTGAAAAGTTTGCAAGCTAAACTGATAATAGGTCATAAAACAATTCATTAAAATTTGTAAATATATAGAAAGAACTTACATACTTCTTATGAAGATATTAAAATTATAAATATATACATATGATTTATATCTTTACAAAAATGTTTTAATATGGATCAGAGAGGTTGGTTAAAAAAACAATACAGTCCATTTCTAGATTGTTCTTTGAATAAACTTTCCCCTTAATAATAGTCAAACTGATTCCCTTATTATCTATGGGTGCTTTCACATTACCGTGGCAGAGTTAGGATTTGTGTCAGAGACCTCATGGCTTTCAGGATTTGGGAACCTGATAATTCAGTGATATTTGTTCATGAGCAAGGAGGGCATCCACCAGGGACACAGTAATATGCTTTCGTTAAACAAGAAGATGAGCCTGCTTGTCGCCTCTTGGAGCGCCTCATGTCAGTAAGTTAGCGGGCAAAGAAGGGGGTGAATTTCTAGTTAGGCAATTAATTCTAGCTAGACGAAATGGATTAGTACTACGCAAGGAGCCTGTGTCCTAAGACATAGATCTTGAATGGGTGTGAACAGGGGATTTTCTTACCTATTTCCAAGATCAGTGAATTGGCTGTTACTTAAGACTCCCAGCAGATGGCGCGGGAGGAACATACATAAGTGGCTTGGGGAGGCCAAAGAACTTGTTCCCACTGCCAGTCACCCTTCTCCTTGGAAAGGCTAAGTCGGTGTTCCCAATTATTAATTGTAGCTGGACAGCACATTGCCTCTATATTGACGTTGAATGTTATCGCTTATTTTACGTTTCATGTTGAAAGACGAATAGCCAAACTATATTTTACAGCTTTTATAGACCTTTACAGAATTTTTATGGAATCATAAAATAATATGTTTTTTAAATTAAGTCCGAAAGAGTTGTGAACATAAGGGCAATAATTGTTAATCGTGTATCATACTTTTATTGAAAGGTCATATTTGAAAAGCGCTCTATTTTAATCTACCTTTATCATGCACAGTGTTTTGTTCTAAGCTTAGCTTTTAATCCTAAACAAGAACACTTGTTAAGCCTTGTTTGATCTTTTACAGGGAATTCCCTCTCCGCTGACATGAATAGTCATGATACTACAAAGAGTTTCAGTTTAAATTTACAAAGCCATTAGATAATCCAAAGCATTTGCTAAGCACAATTGATGAAAGGCTAATATAAAAGGATTTAATTATTTTTGGCAAAGTGGTTGAAAGCATAGGTTCTGGAGACGAAAACCTCGGCTCAGACACTTGCTCTGAATGATTTGGAACAAAATTCTTAAACAATTTTCTCAGCTGTTAAATGGGATAAACATATGGGAAGTGGTAAATAAAATGCTAATATTAACTATCATTATTAATCAACTAGTGTTGAATTTTTTCAACTCATGTCTGAAGTATTAAAAAATTTTACTCTACAATTTGGGTCATTCATTTGGGGTAAATTTGTCATTTTTCTCATTTAAATATTTATGTAACGGGGTGTGGTGGCATACCCCTGTGGCCCCAGTATTTGGAAGGCTGAAACAGGAGGACCACAGGTTGGAATCCAACCTTAGCAGCTTAGTGAGGCCCTCAGAAACTTATGGATACCCTGTTTCAAAATTTAAAAAATAAAACAAAATTGATCTGGGGGTAAAACTCAGAGGTAGCACGCCCCTGGGTTCAACCACAGCACCACCAAAAAAATTATGTAAATAATTTTTAATATAAAATCCAATGTTACCTTCCAGTTAAATAACATACCACTCAGGCATATTTAATTGTCTTTAAATGGTTTCAATTAAATCAAGATTTAATTCATTAGTCAGATTTAATGTACTCATTAATTTTCTATGAACAACACAATCTGGCTCAATAGACCAATATTTATATTCTTGATAATTAAAATACAGTTGCAAATTTTATACTTAGATGTAATGTGTATCTTAGAACCCCCATGATAAATATTTAAAATAAGGTATCCAACTTAATATAGCTCAGTTGATTCTGTGAGTACTCTCACAAACATGTTTCCTTCTAGTTTCTTAGCATCAGCTTTGATGGAACCACTGTAGAGAAGCCTTCTCTTCCCCCTAGTCTTATTTATGGAGATTACTAAACCTGGACTTTATTGAGGCCACATCAACAGAGTCTTTACCAGTTGATTTTGATTAAAATGATTAAAGATGTTGATGTTTCTGAAATGAATCTATATTTAACATAATCCCAAACTGTACACTTATTTTGCAACTTAACAAATTTTAGATATTTTGATAAAAATAAATTTGCAAGACTATGGGATAATACTGTGAAACAAACACAAAAACATGAGTTTGGTAAAGAAAATATGTTATTCTTAAGAATGAAGCATATTTTGATGCAATATTCTTTAAAGTATTATTTATTACATAGGCTTAAAATTGATTGTTGCAAAAGAATAAAAAGTTCAGAAGTAGATAAAATTAATTATGATAACAGAATATAAAGAAAGATACACATCATTAAATATGGGTGAATAGGGTATTTAATAAGTAATACTGTGATAAACGAACAATTTAGATGACTAGATGCACATGTTTTAACATACTAAAAATAGATTGTAGTAAAGGGGTAAATAAAAAATTCAAGTGTTATGAAAACCAATTTTCTCAAAAATATTACAACATTTTTAGTATTAGTTCTATAGTATGAATAGGAAAGCTTACCTGAATGGAGTTAATTACCCTCCTTAAGATCACTGTGTTAGTAGAACGCACAGAAGCAAATGTGCATTTGTTTGGATGTAAGTCTATAATTGTCCGTTGAAATGCTACATAAATTGCATAGAATAGTGCCCGCCTTAGTTTATCCTTATTGATAGTGATGCCATTATCACTGTAGTTATTATCCATAGAATAGGAGGACAGTTGCAGAACTGGTGAGATAAATAAATTGATTGAAAAATAAATACATTTGGGGGACAATGTAACTTATAGCACAATTTTGGATAATGTTGCCAAAAGTTATCTAGAATCATTGAAATGATTAAGCCTCCTGAACTAATTCTTGATAATTCATTTCAAAGTAATAAAAAGCAGATGAAGACACCGCACAGAGTTTATATGACAGTAAAAATTTTGAATAATAAAATGTTGAAGAATCAACAATGCCTCATTAATTAAACTGTGCTACATTAGTCCAAAATAATATTATTAGGTAGTTGTTTTAAATAATTATTGAGATAATATCACAAATCGAACCCATTTATGAAATATAAAAAAGAAAAAAGGTAATCTTGACAAAATGGCAATTAAATACAAGGATTGGTCTTATGGAACAAAAATTGCACTTAGAGTTGCCAGCATGGGGTAGGGACAGGGATGGAGTTTAAGTGACATTTTTCTTTATTCTTTTTAAAAACATTTTTATGTTTCATTTATAAAATTGGAGAATAATACACTTAGGTGATTTGTTTAATATATGCATAGATATATGCATTATTTCCAAATATGAACATAAGTATACTCGACTATTTAAAAATCAATATTATGTGAGCTTTAATTAGAAATTTCAGTTATCAAGAAGAGAAAATGACACATTAAATGTTTGTATATTTTTCTTCTTTTTTTTCGTACAAGTTTATGAGAAATTCTTTCTACTTTAATTCTTTTTTTTTTTTTTTTGGTGGCACTAGGGATTGAACTCAGGGGCATTCTACCTCCGAGCTACACCCCCAGCCCTATTTTTTATTCTTTATTTTGAAACCGAGTCTCACTAAGTTGCGGAGTGCCTCACTAGGTAGCTGAGGCTGGCCGCGAACCTGGATCCTCCGGTCTCAGCCTCCCGAATGCTGGGATTACAAGCGTGCGCCACCACGCCCGGCTTTCTACTTTAATTCTTAAACTAACTTTCAATTAATAATCATTGGGAGGATAAATCACATATGCATTTTATAGTAATTGACCATGATTAAAGTGAGATAATCACTTTGATAGTGTTTGAAGAATCTAAAGGCTTTTCTGACTTCTCTGTTCATTAGTGTGCCATGTTAAAAATCAAATTAATAGAGCTCTTTCTTCTAAAGCTCATCCTTATCCCATAAATTCATCTCAGTTAATGTTAGTGGGAAGATAATGACTATATTCATGTGTCATATCTACTTGATGGTGATTCTAAGTGTGAAAATTAGCCATCAGGGAGAGTGCAGGAAGGGAGGTAGGAATTGTGTACCAACCTGCTATAAACTTTTTGAAGGTTTTAAATGCCTATGATTTTATTGTGTCAAATAGTTAGAAATGATTTATTTCTTTTTTTTTTTTTTGCAGTACTGGGGATTGAACTCAGGGGCATTCTACCTCTGAGCTATATACCCCCAGACCTATTTTTTATTCTTTATTTTGAAACAGGGTCTCACTAAGTTGCACAGTGCCTCACTAGGTAGCTGAGGCTGGCTGCGAATCCGGATCCTCCGGTCTCAACCTCCCAAATGCTAGGATTTCAAGCATGCACCACCACGCCCAGCATAGAAATGATTTGTAATGAGATGATTCCTTTGAAATTTTTTGTCTCTGACTGAATTCCACTCATTGGATTTAAGATGTCAATGATTGTAAGCCTAACTAACCATTGTTTCGTGGACCACTAACAAATCTGCCATAAAGTAAACTATGAAACTATGATATCTTCTTTTTTGGGGGGGTAGTAGGAAGTCCTAGGGATTGGACCCAGGGACATTCTAACTCCAACCTGTACCCTCAGTCCTTTTTAATTTTTGTTTTGAATTGAAGTCTTGCTAAATTAATGAGTGTTGCTATGTTGCTGAGGCTGTCCTCGAATCAGGGATCCTCCTGTCTCAGCCTCCCAAATACTGGGATTACAGGCATGCACCACCACACCTGCCTTAAAAAAATACTTTATTGTCTTTGAGATGTGTTATTGTACATTTATTTAGGGTGCTAGTTAGACTTTAGATAGAAGTTTTATTATTTCACTGTTGTGCTACATAAAAAGATAAGTACAAATAAAACAAATCATTATTTCTAAAATGTCTTTGCACTGAGATAAAACTTTATGACTTTTTTTCTGAATTAGAATTGTGCATATTGTCTTTTTTCACATAACGTCACCCTCTGCACCATGAAGAACCCTGGAGAGAGAGACCAGAAGGGCTCCATCTGCTATTGTTGTGGAATTCTTCCAAATTGCTGACACCTGTTCTTCAAGTTTTGCTACCAGGATTTCTTCAAATATTATCAGATAATAACATTTCTTTCTCCTCTTTCTAAGGTATCTGAGTAAAGAAGCTGAAGGAATTCAGGACATGCCACCTCAAAATATGCTTTAATATATTGATTATTTTGCACAAAAGGCCCCTGAAAAATCCAAAGAGGCTTTTCTCCAAACCCCCTCATCTGCTTAAAGACAGATAGCAAATAAGGAACTCCATTATCATCAGTTCCCTCCTTGGGAATTTGCATTGATTCATCACAAAAGAGGAGACTAGAAGGAGTCACCATATCCAATCTTTGTCACAAACTATCTCATGGGTTTGATTATGTTGTAGGGACTTAACTAGATACTAACTGCAAGTAGCTTACCACACCATCTGACACATAATATATATACTACAAATATTAGCTTTTATCATTCTGTTCTTTAAGTTCTTAAGGTCCTGTTGTAATAATGTGCATTCATTTGATCAAAAACATTCAAATAGATTATAAGTGTATTATGTACAGAAAGGAGCATGTACAGATTTATGGAACATGGCTCAATAAATTGGGTGCACCATCTCCTTCCAACGTGAATAGCTTGATGACAAAACTGCTCTTGGTCAGCACTTTGAATAGCAGCTAGAGAGGTCTTTTAAGTTACTAAATTGCTCAAAATCTCATGGGTTTGATTATGTTGTAGGGACTTAACTAGATACTAACTGCAAGTAGCTTATCACACCATTTGACACATAATGTATATACTACAAATATTAGCTTTTATCATTTTGTTCTTTAAGTTCTTAAGGCCCTGTTGTAATAATGTGCATTCATTTGATCAAAAACATTCAAATAGATTATAAATGTATTATGTTCAGAAAGGAGCATGTACAGATTTATGGAACATGGCTCAATAAATGTTCATTGAAATAGGACAAATGTGGACTTTATCCCTGATATGTTTCCTTGGAAACCAAATAATGATTCAGAAGGTGGTGGAGAGAAATAGGTACAGAAACAGAATATAGTTCTGCTGAAGGTTTAACAATGTTTAATCATGGGTAGATTATATGATTTCAATTAATTTATATCAGAGAAATAATATGTAAAGAGAAGTGTTTAGGCTCCCACCAATATTATTCCTGTGCCTGAAATGGAATGGTTTGCCTCCAACTGTCTTTGTGACTTGCTATAATCTATTTAATATATTAAAAACTGTTCAATGAATCCTCCTGAAATAATCTGGAAGGTGACATTCATTCTCATAGATTATTCTCTAAAAGTTTTATCCTGATGGTTTTCTTTCATTAGTAAAGCTCTTTCTTCTAAAAATGCATTTTGTAATGTTTTGCTTTATTTTTATGTATGTAGTTGTTCCTTCCTGTTCTCTCCCACTAGTGTATATTCCTTTGTGGACAAGAACATATCTCTATGCTTCTGGTATCTACCAGAAGGCCTGACACACAAAAGGCTGTCAATTCATAGTTGATAAATGTATTAATTAAAGAATATCATCCAGCAAGAGAGAGATTAAAGAAATTCTTCAGAAAACATGTGGAACTTTCTTTTAGCTAAATCATGTACATACAACCTTGGAGTCACAACAAAAATGATCACAAATAAATTGTATTACACTTTGTTAACATAAAATGAGTCAATTTGAAAACAGGTAGGTATTTGAGGCAAAAAAAGGGGGAGTTGGGATTGGAAGAGTAGAAAAATAAACACAAAAAATCTTGGATTCAAGGAAATATGGCGTCTTGCCTTGACTTTTCTTCTGACTATAATGATGGACATGTCATTAAATTTTCTATTGACTTATTTTTCTCCTTTGTGACAAGATGGATTTGTAATAATCCTTGAGAAGTTCTTGATCTTCTCTACTATTTTTTCTAAATTTCCCACTGCTAGTTTTTGACTTTTGTATTGCAGTACAACTTGCGGTAACTTCTTGTAAATGGAACTAGCAAGTGTCTTAGCTGCAGAAGTTAATGTTTTCCTAACCCCATTTTCCCATCAGCAACCATCTTAGAAGGAACACAGGGATAGGGAGTTGGCGATTTCCTCAATGCTACCAGATCCTGAGGTCTTACTTCACAGAGAAGCCTGTGTATGTTTAATAGAAAGAAGCCAAGAAGTTCTGACTTAAAAAACATTTTATTCTCTGTGGAAATCAGTGCCTTACCCCTTTGATCACCATGCAAGTACTGAGGAGATATGGCCATCCTCACTACAGGGAAAAGTTGGTAGCAATGTTCAATAGATAATAAAGCTGTCCAACCCCAAATTACAGAACTGCATGTGAATTTCCCATAAGAACATCTTTTTTTCTAGTAAAAGAAAGACAAGTTTACTTTCCACAGGCGGTGCTGCATTGGCAAACACAGTAGAATATTGTCCCATCTGTCACTCCAAGGGCATAGCTGAAATTGCAATCTGGTGACTGATTGTTTAAATATAAAGCATAAAGGTTTATGCTTTGTGAGATGTTCAGTACTTTGAGTCCCTGATTCCAATTTCCACTTTTTCTCTATCCGAACTCATTGCCCTCAGTGATACCCTCCTCAGCATTCTTGATTCTTGCATCTTTTAGAATTTTCAGATTCTCTGTTGAGTAGGTACAAATCATTCTTTTTATTACTCCTGTTCCCATGGTTATAAGCAGATCTGAGAAAGTCTCATAGTTAAGCTCATGGGCTGTGTTTCATATTTGTGCCAAACTTTTCTGGACCTCAACCTTTAGACATTTTTAGGTACAGCTCTAAGTGTAATAATGATTGCAATATTTACTGAGCAAGTTAGTCAACTTTGTGTTGCTGTGACCAAAATAACCGATAAGAACAACTTAGAGGAGGAAAGGTTTATTTTGGACCACAATTTCAGAGGTGAGTCCATGGTCCGCATGTTCTAAGGCAGAACATTATAGTGACAGGGCATGGCAGAAAAGAGCTGCTCAGCTAGGAAGCAACAGAAAGGGAGGGAGGGAGACGGAGAATGAGAGGGAGAGGGAGAGGGAGAGGGAGAATGAGAGGGAGAGGGAGAGAGAGAGAGAGGAGGAGGAGGAGGAGGAGGAGGAGAGAAGAGAAGATAAACCCTTGCAGAGCACACTTTCAGTGATCTACTTCCTCCAACTAGTTCCTGTCTCCCAATAGGCCATCCAGACATCAATTAATCCATGGAGGAGGTCAGATCCCTAATGAAATAATCACTGCCTAAAGCCCCGCCTCTGAACCTGGTTGCATTGAAGACCATGCTTGCAACACAGGAGTTTTGGGGGAATATTCTGGATCCAATCCGTAACACTTGAGTATCTATAATATGCCATGGTCTTACCCAGTATTTTATATCCACTATCTAATTTAGTATTTCTGATGCCCTGTGCGGTAGAAATGAGGCTGAGAAAACTGAGAGTAAGAAACACAAGGTTAAGTTAAAAAAGCCAACTTAGAGTCAAGCTCTGGTCTGTCCCACACACAAGACCCACTTTCAACCACACCCTCAAGCAGCTGCTCCTTCAATGCTGATAAAATACTGGCAAAGTGTGGTGTCGAGAGCCAGTACTCGAGGCAACAGAGTTGGGAGTCCCTCGTTAGGTGGGGATCAAGTATGAGGTCGCGAGAATACACTCACACCCAATGCAGTGTTGGAACGTATCTGTTTAATTCATGTCATCATCATTTCTTATAGATCTCTTACAACAAGATATACAGAACAGGAATTTTTACAGACTTGTTTTTTCCTAAAGTTGAGTGGGTACATCTTTAACTAGAAAAGCTATTTCCCATAGTATTTGGTGGGATTAAGAAAACAGCAAGGGTTACAGAATACAATATGTATATAAAAATTATTTTAGTACGAAAACAGTGTTAAAGGTTAACGATGGAGAGGAAACTCTATTCATTAGATTAAATCTTCACTATTTGCTCAGCTGCTGTCAGGCAGCTAGAGAGTGGTTAATAAGTGGTGAAGACAAGGGATAAGGTAGACAAACTATCTGTCTTAAAGCTTTCTTTACTCACAAATAAAAAAACAGTAGACCTAAGTTCCTTTGATTAGTAGCTAAGCTTGCAAGGTTCAATTCCTGATGTTTGTAGAGGGTTAATGAATATCTCTGAGATGAGCTAAGGCATTGTTCTTTTCATCTACCATTGATGAATCACAATCTGTTTAGCCATCCTGTGTCTCTAAGAAATTTTTCTTTATAATTAATGTGACAGCAAAACCCAAAGCACCCCAAAATTCCAGAATATACTAATGCAAAGTGGGAAATGCCATGTGTTCCTTCTTTTGGAATTGCCTGCCTTGCAGAATTCCAGTGGGCTGAGCCAGGCTCAAGGCCCAGCTATTAGAATGATGTTGCAGTGTGGTACATTGAGGCACTGGCAAAAGATTTTTAAAGCACATATTGGA
Organism: Graphiurus murinus; assembly: GCA_004027655.1. NCBI lineage: Eukaryota > Metazoa > Chordata > Mammalia > Rodentia > Gliridae > Graphiurus > Graphiurus murinus. Next base: position 51,599 of record PVLC010006746.1, read on the forward strand.
AAATTATTTATTTAAAAACACATCAGGCTGAGGTTGAAAACTCATTGCACACTATTTCTACTTTTAGATCTAGTGCATACTTGCTGTAGAAATCTTTGAAAAATACATGAAATATAAAGAAAATAAAAAATGCTTTGTGGTTTCACTACTCATTGGGGATCACTATCAATATCTAACTATTTGTGATGTTAATAAAATAGTAATAAAAACAGTATGGTATTGGCACAAAAGCAGACACATAGACCAATGGAACAAAATAGAAGACTCAAAAACAAACACACACACTTATAGCCAATTTATTTTTGACAAAGGGCCAAAAGCATACACTGGAAATAAGATAGCCTTTTCAGCAAGTGGTGTTGTCAAAACTGGTTATCTATATGTAAAAAATGGAAATAAATCCTGCTTTCCCACAGTGCACAAGAGTCAATTCAAGATGGATCAAAGATCTGTAAGTCAGACCAGAGACCTTGAGGCTACATGAAGAGGTCATAAGACCAATACTCCAACAAGTAAGCACGGGTAAAAACTTCCTTAATGAGACACTAAAAGCATAAGAAATTAAAATGAGGATCAATACATTACATTAAACTGAAGAGCTTCTGTGCAGCAAATGAAACTATCTAGAACCTCAACAGAAAACCAACAGAATGGGAGATTTTTGCCAGCTACTCTTCTGATAGAGTACTAATATCTAGAATATATAGGTGCTCAAGAAACTCACTGCCCCAAAAATAATCCAATTAAAAATGGGCAACTGAACTAAATAGACACTTCACAAAAGAAGAAATACATATGGCCAATAAGTGTATAAAAAAGGTCAACATCATTAGCAATCAGAGAGATGCAAATCAAAACTACCCTGAAATTTCACCTAACCCCAATTAGAATGGCAATCATTAAAATCACAAACAATAACAAATGCTTGTGAGGATGTAGAGAAGTAGGAACTCTAATACATTGTTTGTGGGATGGCAAGTTAGTGCAACTACTTTGGAAAACAGTGTGGAGGACTGTCAGAAGAATGGGGTTGAACATACCATATGACCCAGCTATACCACTCCTGAGTATCTACTCAAAAGAATGGAAACTAAATTACCAGCATAATGCATGCATATCTATGTTTAAAGTTGCACAATTCACAATTATCAAATTATGGAATCATCTGAAGTTGACAGATGAATGGATTACAAAACTATGGGATATATACACATGAAATTTTACTCAGCCATAAAGAAAAACAGAATTATGTCATTCGCAGGGAAATGGATGGAACTGGAGAACATTATGCTAACGGAGATTAGTCAGTCACAAAAAAGGAAAAGCCAAATGTTCTCCCTAATATTCAGAAGCTATGGAGAAAATGGGACATAGGAGGGACTCCAGACACAGGTGGAAAAACCTTAGATGAGTGAAGAAGGTGACTTGAGGGAGAAGGGAGGGGGAAAGAAGGAAACACTTTAATGGACATGATGTACTTTCACAAATGTATCAAAGTCAATCACTGTGCTGAGCACAGGGAAGAGGAGAATGGAGGGAATAGTGGAAACTGGGAAAGGGCTCAACTGTGTGCATATATGGCTCTATCACCCTGAACTTTATCAAGATGTGTGATTACAATGTATCAATAAAAATTATCATTTTTAACAAAAATAATTTTGTATATTTGCACAGTTGGTGTATAATACATAAAGGCTATATCTTTTTTAATGTTATATCATTATACTGTTTTCCTTTTCAGATATTAATTTTTATAATTTTTTTTTTGCAGTACAGGGGATTGAAGCCAGGGGCATTCTACCTATGTGCTATATCCCCAGTCTTATTTTTTATTCTTTTATTTTAAAACAGGGTCTCCCTTAGTTCCAGAGGGCCTCACAAGTAGCAGATCCTCCTGTCTCAGCCTCCCAAGTACTGGGATTACAGGCATGTGCTACCACACCTGGCTTTTATAATAAATATTTTAAAACATATCTCATCATGTGATTTTATATGTATAATTAATTTAAATGTAATTTGTTTACTATTATTATCTCTAAGTATAATAATATTACCTATTTTTTGTAAATTTTCACTTATGAAAAATATAAATATAGTCTAGTTATTTGAGTCCTTAATAATTTTGAAGACTATAAACACATTATGAATTCCAGAATTTTGAAGACTTCTGATCTAAGAGAAATGTATATACAAATCTTCAAAGAGAGATGTCTCTCACAGAGATCATGGATTTAGCTCTTGCTGATCACAAGGTAAATAAGTAAATAATAATCATGATAATTTATGCAGTATTTACCACAGGCCCTTGCTGTTTTAAGAACTATACTTACTGCGCAACTAAGTCATAGTCTTTATAGCAAACTTATGAAGAAGGCACTACTATCATTCTAGTTTTGTAGATGAGAAAGTCAGCTTGGATATATTCATGGATTTCTGATGAAGGGTGACCCAGAGGTTCTACTCAGTCTTACCTTATCTTCTGTGTGCTTAGTCACTCTGCCACAAAGTTCCTATAGAACAACAAAGTATTTGCATAGAACAAAACACAGTGCAATGGTTAAGAACAATGGGTGAGGCCGTGTAGCCTCACCTGGGTAGATATCTGACAAAGAAAGGTGGATTAACAAATATGGGCAGAGGGAGAAGTTTGTATGGTCGAAATAAAAAGATAATCGAAGTCCAATTTCATGAATTGTAGTTTACTGCTATATAAAGAGATCTTCTCCCTTAGATTCACAAGGCTTGAAGAGGAGAAGTAACAATAACAAACCTTACAGGGAAAGTGGGGTTAGATGAGGTGCATTAGTATTATGGTGAGTGATTTCCAAAATTATTAAAGTCTAGCTGCTGACTAGGATGGAAGCAGGCCTCTGTGGAAGGGAAAGTCTGATAAAAATTGGAGGTACATCTTTTGTGTGTGTGTGGTATTGGGGATTGAACCTGGGGGCATTCTACCTCTGAGCTATACCCCCAGCCCTATTTTATTCTTTTTTAAAAAACAAAAACAGGGTCTCACTAAGTTGCTTAGGCTGGCTGCGAACCTGAGATCCTCCTGTCTCAGCTCCCAAGTACTGGGATTGCAGGAGTGCTCCTATATGTTCAGTTTGGATGTGTATCTCTATAAGAGTGGTTCTCAGGGACAGGCTGACCAGACCCACACAGCAGAGATCTTTGATGATACAGGAGTGAGAGCCAGGGTTGGAGGACAGGTTTTGGAGGTGCGGTAAAGACTCACAGGTGTGGCCCAGTCACAGCCTGAGCTCTCAGTCTTCTGAGAAGGTGCTAACAATCTAGCCTTTCACAGCATATCAGAAGCAGCTGATAGAATGTAGCCTGCCATGACCTATGCTCTCAGATTGTCAAACTTTTGAGTTGAGGTCAGTAACTCACACAAGGAGACCTGTTAAGGAATGGTGTCATAATCTGGAGAGGAGAAGGAATATCCTCCAAGTTCCAGGCACAGCGAAGCCTATATCATAGGAGTAAGTAGTGGGAACAAACTATGTAAGTGTTTGGAATCATTTAAAAGATACATGACAGGAGGAACTACATCACAATGACCTTACACAAAATACTACTGGTATAAATTTTATAAACTGTAAAATGGCATGAAATATTCTTCAATGATAAACAAGTATCTCAGTAAGTGTATAGAAGCTGGATTGGAAAGATTGTAATTAGTTAACTTAGGATGAGGGAAAATGGATTAGAAAATAAGTAGGCAGGGAAATATAAATAAAGCAAAATAAAGTGTAAAAGGCCCTTCATGAAATGATAATAATAGTATGCCAAGAACCAAATAGTATGGCTAACTCAAATTTTAATACCATAGTTAACAACAATGCAAATAACACCTACTCGGTCTCCTTTATGAAAACACAACTCGCAATCATATTAAAGAAACTCTTTAAGTTTCAACTATACACCCGGCTGCCACCTCTTTCTTCCAATCTTACTTCTAACAGCTGCAGAGATTCTGACTCTGTTCCATAAAGCTCTTCTCAACAGGAAGGGCTGACCTGATGCCTGCAAAACTTGGAAAGCATCTCAGAATTCCTAGAAGGGCATAAAGAATCCTTCCAACCAACGGAAGCATTGAAAAATGTGACATGAAATATGCGCCATTCATTCATTACTAAGTCCATAACTTTTATTTCACCTTCACATGATTTTTTATGTGTGCTGAAAAAGCAAAATACTTATTTCACAATCCAGCTAGCATGAGAAATCAGTGAGTCAGAATGCTAACTTCTCAGTGAGGCTTTGCTTATGTTGGGTCCTTTTATTTTTTTACTTTCTATTTTGTACACAATTCTGAGTATTCTACCTGGTTTGCTTTATGGGTTGAAAACTAAACTGTTTTTCTACACTTCTCTATGCATTGTCTCTCACTTTGAGTCTTTTCTTTCATTCCTTACAACATGGAAAAAGTTGACACGACATGTCATTTTTTTCATTATATTTTCCATGGCTACTGAAGATTTTCTCCAAATCCCTGTGGGTAGGGTTCCATCACTCTAGTTCTTCAAGAGTTTATCACTTTCCCTGACTTCTACTCAACTAATTTTGCCATCCTTCCTTCTTCCCACCTGTCAAGGAGCTGGTTATGTCTGCAGAACTGAATAACTGAAGAAATATTTCTGCCTTCAGTAGCCAGAAACAGACTTCTATTTTTAGGCTTCCTTGTCTTCTTGATTCTCTGTTTATGGCATGTGTTCAGAGTTTCTTCTTTCCTTGTAACTGTATCTGAGGAAAGCAAGGACCATCTCTTCAAGAAGATACTGTCTTCCCCACGTGGAATTCATACAGTGGGCAGTCTGACCATAGGACAGGGTAAAGGTCCCTCCGGCTGAGGCTGCTGAGTGGGTATGAGATGTTCCTGCATAGGACATACGGGTTCCTGAAAATTTTTGGAAAGAAGTAGGGCAGAGTTTTCTGTAAACCTATAACTCTTATTCCACCTTCCCTCGATTTTCTTTTCATAATCCAGCTAACACGAGAAATCAGTGAGTCAGAAAACTAACTCCAGTAAGGTTTTGCTTATATTGAGGGAGAGAGAGTTGTAACATTCTGTTGGCAGTTATATAATAAGTCAACCCTGGGAGAAACCAGCTTTGTGTTTCTGTTTTAAGGGGAACGTAGGCTTTCTGAGTAATGGGAAAATTGAGAAGTAGTGAGTCAGATGATTGAGATCTTCTGTGTAGAAGGCGCCTCTCCTTCAGGCATGGCTGGGTGCCACCCTCGCCCCACCCCAAGCCTGCAGAACTGGAAGCGCGGGGCGGGGTGTAGGTGGGGGCAATCTCAGGCTCCAGAGCAAGTCCTCCCTCTTTCCCACTGTCACCACATTTGTAGTCCCCTGCTGAGGCAGAAGACAACCGCATCACCTCTCTCTGCCTCCAACTGCAGGAGCCCTGCAGAACATGTTTTCCAGCCTGCGGGGCTGGGGCTCCCGCAGGTCCTATGGGCCGGTCCCCGAGGGACCCAGTGTGCAGGTAAAGCTCTCTGGTCCTGGGGGGAGGCTAGCAAGTCTTAGGCCACCTGGGCTGGGGAGTGGCAGAGAGAAGAGCTGGCTCCTGGGACACTGGACTAGACTGAAGTCTCAGAGCCTGGCCCAGGTGCTAATCACACACAGAGACCGACACACACCTACACCGGACCCTGAGAGGCCAGATCAGGTCCTGGATGGTGTCTGTAACCTGAACCATCATGATCTGTCTTGGTGGCTGATGGAAATCAGACAGGGGGATCTGTGTTTAAATCACTTGTCCTTAAACAGAAACCAGCATGTGTGAGTGAGAGGAAGGGACTTGCCATTGCTGGTAGAGTAGAAGTCCAGGTGGGATTCCACCACCAGTGGGTGATCCCACTGAAACCGCAGAAGCTACAAATACTCCAGAGCACTACTGGGACACTGACAGCTGGGACAATCCAGAAACTGTAGACACTTAGCTGTGCTTTGCTCTGCTCCATAGAGACTCACAACCAAAGTCATGTGTCAAGACAGGAGCCAGAGAAATGAGCCCTTCAGTTGTGGGTTAGAAACCATTCCCCCCTACAAAAATTCTATTTATTTAATTTATCATACGAGCTTAACAATAGCCCTTTAAATGAGTGGTTTTACAGCCCTAAGCATAGATAGATAAATAAATAGATAGATGATAGATAGATTGATTGATTCTAGGGACCTTGTTTTAATCCTGGCTTTTGTCACAATATAAAATTAAAGTATAGGGCATACTTTATTTTTTATTTAAAAAAGCCAAATAACTATATATATATAGTTATATATATAGTTATATAGTTTAAAGAGAGAAATATATATATATATATATTTCTCTCTTTAAAAGTGTACAAAATAGAGGATATCACTAAGGCCTCTGGAAATATGAAAAAGCCCTCTTAGGAAATATGCCTTTTTTTATTGTACTGTAGAAATGACAGGCTCAGTTAGTCACACTGGCTTAATGCCATTATGTAACCACAAAGGTGACCAAAGGCAATAAATCACACACTTGTGGAATGGGAAATTATAAAACTCAAGCAATTTCCTCACCCCCAATTCCAGTGGGCTCTACTTCTAGAATTTAAATAATGTTTATTTTCTTGATTATTATTCAACTTTGATAGTCTTTGTAATTCTGGAATCAATTTAGGAATGAAAATATCCATTTTAGTTGTGTTTTCTAATGTTATTTCTATGACACTTAATTTAAAAAATGATTAATAGCTTCAAACCATACTGAAAACCTGCTTGATTGCATTTCATAGTTCAGCCATGAATATATATATATATATATATATATATATATATATATATATATATATATTCATGGATATATATATATATATATCTTATAGATTGCTATGTGTAGGAGATTATAATCTCCTCAGGTATAAATCCCTACCTAATCTAGAAGCCAAGATCATACACCTTTCTGATTGAGTTTCTAGGGCTAGGGCTGGTATAATGACCTATGAATAGGATGCTTCTAAATATTTCATTATGAGTTAGGCTCTGAGATCAAACTGGGACTACAGAGTTAAATCCAGTGTAGTGTGTATCCTAGAGAGACACCAAGTATACCAGGAGAGAAGCACCTGTGAGAAATGATGGTGTGTCCTGGGTAAGTGGGGGTAAATCCTCTGAGCAGATCTGAAGGAGCCTTCAAGGCCACAGTCAGGAACATGTTGCGATCCCTATGGTAACTCAGAACCACTGTCTGAGCTGTGAAGCTGGAGAGAGAGGAGAGGAAGACCAAAGGCAGTCAATAAGTCAGAACAGGGATGAAGCACAATTGCCAGGAGAGGTGAAGCAGAAGAAAGTTACACCTCTTAGGATATACTGAGCAGGTTTCTTAAACTCTGTACCTTAATCTCCTTGTGTGTGAAATGGAAATGACAAAAATGTCTCTATCATAAACTTATGCTATACTTAATGAGATGATGCATTTAGTACAGAAACCGATACCTGGTGATTAAAAACAGAAGCTCTTTTTAATATTATTTCTAGATGTTTTCCTTTCTCTACAAGCCTGCACTTCCCACAACCTTCCCATACCTTTCTCCACTCTTCCCAGAACCCTTGTGCAATCCTGAAAGGAATCTATGAGACATTACACTTATAATTAGTCACAGGAACCCTATCTCCATGAGGCAAAATTTCAAGTCAGAACCCAAGGAAGATGGAAAGCAACACATTACACCAAGTTCTAGATCCTGGCTATTCTGTGGTCCAGTGATCTAAATATTTTGTGTTATTCAGCTTTCTAGTAGTGTGACTTCAAAAGAGGAAAGCTGTGCTTTGGCTCACAGATTTGGAGGTTTTAGTCTGACAGATTGGCTCCAGTGCTTTGGGTTTGTGGCAGCACAGGATGTCATGGTTGGGGCTTATGGAGGAGGAGGCCTGTTTATCTCATGGTTGTGTGCAAAAGGGAAAAGAGGAAGGAGATGGTCCCATTATGCCATTTGGGGGCATGCCATAAGTGAATTAAAAGCTCACATTACACCCTATCTCTTAAAGACTTCTACTACCTCTCAATAATGCCAAGCCGGGGACTAAGTTTTTAACACAGGAGCTTTATGGGGACAATCAATATCCAAATTTTAGCATGCTTCTTGTAGCCCTGCCATAACCCAGAAATAACAGGACCTCCATTCAAGTGAAAATTGCCCTAAATCAGCAATGTTAAGGTATTTTTATGGAATGTGTACTATACACCTAGTGGTCTATAATTATAATAGATAATAAAATGGCTTAGAAGACAATTCCTCTGGCAGGCTTAGGGGTCAATTAGATCTGCAGAATACAAGGGCTGTCAGACTGAAAAGAAGTGAATTAGAAGAATTGAAAAATATTTAATGGAGAAGACTGAAAGATACTCTCAGAATTGTCATATTCTATTTTTCTACACAGATGTTACTATGCAGTGATAAAAAAAATTCAGTGAAACCCATAATATGAATTCAGTAATTCCTTATTTGTTGAGAAATTATTTCTACATTCCTGATTTGGTAAGGATTTATTACTTCCAGCAGATTTTTTACCTGACTATTCCTTCTGAGAGACAAAGTATTCTTGGGGTTTCTTGAGATAAATGCAGTATAAAATGTCTGGCCCCATCTAAGGAGGCTATTTTATGAGGGGACTCAAAGGGGGCTCATGTAAGAAACTTTCATCTGGAAAATTGTCCCAGGGAAAATGTTAAGACAAATACTGGGATCTTGGTCTACCATTCATGGCAGCTTTGTAAGACTTACGTGCTTAAAACACCAGTTATTTTATTTTAGCTAGTGGCTTTCTATATCAGTTGGGTTTTGTACTGATTTGGATCAGCTTGATGGATAATAAATGAGTTTGCTTATGCAGCCATGATCAGCCAGCAGGTCACTGGTGGCTAGATAACTTAAGACCACCTTCTTCATATACCTAGCAGCTTTCAGAGTCTTGGTCAGACTGAGAGACTGTCAGATGAGGGCTCAATTCTCCTCTCCATGGTCTCTTTCCTCCAGCAGGCTAGCTAGGGCTCAGTTGCATGGCACAGTTGGGGTTCTAAGTAGAGCAAGAGTAGAAGTGCTGAAGTTTTTGATACTTAGAATTGGAGCTCTTCCAATATCACTTCTATTGTATTTTCATGATCAAAACAAGACACAATGCCTGTCAAAATTCAGTGGATGGAAAATAGGTTCTACTTCATCATAGAAAAACTGCAAGGAATTGTTGACCATTTACAATCTGCCACAGACATATACATATTTGGGATACAAATAACAAACTTTCATTGTTAGCAAATTATAAAGTCAGCAACTCCCTGTAAAATTTGAATGTATGTCATAAATATGACCTCCAGGTTAATTAGAGATTTTTTCACATTTCCCCCAGTTATTTGTGTACTTGTTTCACAAATAATATGCTTGGTGAAGATAATGATTAAGATATCAAAATTCATACATTTGAGTAGTTGTTTTGGGTGACAATTTTAACAAAACTTTTATATTCATCATCATTGTATTTACTTCTTGCAGAAATCTTATAGATAGATACCATCGTAGTAAATTATATATTATTCAAATTATTTATATCAATTTAATATAATTCAGAAAGCAGCTTTGAAGTTGAATATCATGCTTTCTCTTCTATGCTATGGATATTTTTCTATGTATGATGGAATTTTACTTTAGGCATCTATTCTAGGTTTAGAATTTTAAAAAATGGCAAATACTTTAAGTATAGAATCAGAGTTAGAAAGGATCAATAAAAAAGTTATTAAATGTGGAGAAATTTCTAAATATCAAATTTTACTTGAGGATTGATCAGATTTATTATTATTTTTTTATTTTTTGTGAAACTGGGGATTGAACTTAGGGGCATTCTATCTCCAAGCTAAACCCCCAGTCCTATTTTTAATTCTTTATTTTGAAATAGGGTCTCACTAAGTTGTGGAAGGCCTCACTAAGTAGCTGAGGCTGGCTGCGAACTTGCACTCCTCCTGCCTCAGCTTTCCAAGTACTAAGATAACAAGCATGCTCTACAATGCCCAGCTAGATTTATTTAATTTATTTATTTATTTATTTATTTATTTATTTATTTATTTATTTATTTATTTATTTATTTATTTTGCGGTACTGGGGATTGAACTCAGGAGCATTCTACCTCCGAGCTACACCCCCAGCCCTATTTTTTATTCTTTTATTTTGAAACCAAGTCTCACTAAGTTGCAGAGTGCCTCACTAGGTAGCTGAGGCTGGCCGTGAACCCGGATCCTCCGGTCTCAGCCTCCCGAATGCTGGGATTACAAGTGTGAGCCACCATGCCCGGTGATTATATTTATTTTTTAAAATACTAACACATTGATGCTGATTCTACAAATGTAAAATGATCAATTTTGAGGCCTTCCATTTTGAAATCTTTCAACTCTTGGTTGAACCCACCAAGTCAATGGGAATAATTTTATAGAAATGTTTAACTATTCAAAATAATATATACATGTCATAATTATATAATTATGTATGCAATCACAAAAATGTGTAATTAAATACTTAGACCGAGCTAGGTGTGGTGGCACACACTTGTAATCCCAGTACTTGGGAGGCTGAGATAGGAGGATCGTAGGTTCAAAGACAGACTCAGGAAGTAGTGAAACTCTCATCAACCTAACGAGACCCTGTTTCCAAATAAGAAGTAAAATTGGGCTGGGGGTACAGCTCGAAGGTAGAATGCCTCTGGGTTCAATCCTGGGTACAAAAAAATATATATATATATGTATATATATATGGAAGTATACAAAATACCTATTATATTCTTTATTCTTCAGAAAAAAGTAAAAGTATTTTTACAATTAAAATATATAAATATAGGTATATAAGCTAAATTATATAGGTATAAATATGCATAGATGCATATATATTATATGTATAGATGATGATTTATTATAGACATGTATATATATATACAGAGAAAAAGTTTTAGAAATGTATTCCTCTCCAATATGATTTATTGCTATGTAAATGGTCATAATGTTGAAAGAAATCTTAAAATTCCTTTATTCCAATTGTTACCCAAGAATATCTTCATTTAACTGTATCCCTTAAATAGTGTGAAATCAACATATTCATAACTGTCAGTGGAATAAATGATTTAATGTATACTCTTCCATCTACTGACAAAGATTAGGCTGAAGATTCCTAATCCAAATATCTGATATCTGAAATGCTCCAAAATCCAAAACTTAAAGCCTCAAGTGGAAAATTCTACAACTGACCTCCTGTAATATATTGTAGTCAAATTCAGGCACATTCAAAATTTTGGATAAAGTTACCTCATGCAATGTGAATAAGGTATATAAGAAGAATAGATGAATTTCAGGCTTAAATATGGGTTCCAACCCCAAAATATCTTATTATGTCAATGCAAATATTTTAAAATCTGAAAAAAATCCAAAGTACATTTGGTCTCAAGCAGTTTGGATAAGGGATACTCAATCTGTATTACAAATGTAAAATAAAGGCATTAACTACATACTTTACTTTCTATATTTTTCTTTTTAGAAATGCAATCCAGAGAAAAGTGCTTCATTCTTCAGTAAGGTGACATACTCCTGGTTTAGCAGGTAGGAATTAGACTAACTTCCTTATAGCATACCAGGATAAGGAAGATCTCATGGAAAATTATATCCAAATGTTATTACTTTATCCAAGTATGAATGTTTTTATGAAGTGACATTATAAGAAATTTTGTCATATTACTTATTACACAGAAATCACATATAATAGCATTAAATCTCTCCACAGATAAGAGTACTAACATTTCCAATATGACTGCCTCTTTTTTGGATTTGTATTACATTAATATTAGGGAGGGATGGAAAAATTAACTTTTTTTTAATACTGAGTAAGTGCTACTCACTTTACATATATTATTTTATTTAACGCTACCCTAAAATCTAGGAGATAGGCATTTACAGAGGAGAAAATTGAAGCTCAAGGGAAAGAAGAACTTGTTTATTGATATGCAGGTAGGAACAAATGTGTATTATAAGCAAATCTCATTTGAGTCCCTATTTCATGCTTTTTATTTTCACCTGTATCACTGTGCTCTTTACTGGGAATTATTTCATCTATGCTTATATAATCCTCCACTAAAACTCATACACACATAAGTAATTATTTTCGAAAGATATATTCTGGTTTATCTTGCAGAATAATGCAGTGAAGGCTCCAAAGTTCTTTAGAAGATATCATTGTAATCTTTGACTTTAATATAGAAGTTAAGTCATACTAAATGAGAAGACTTGACTTTTTATTTTATAAATTCAGAAACTCTCTTTTTTAGTCATAACAAAAAAGTTCCTGATAATATGAAATTAAATCTGCCTTCTTAACTTCATGCCCCTTGTACTATATTCGGTAGAAACAAAATTGCCCAGTTCAATCTACTGATATGTACTCAAGAATAAATGAATCCTTAAAAAAAAATATTGATTGGACACTAGGTGACCTGAACTCTACTAACCTTTAAATACAGAAGTAAATGATTTAGTTTCCTCCTTCCAGGAATTCATAATAGAATTTGAAAGATTAAAAAGTAGACCATCAAGCCGGGCGTGGTGACGCACGCTTGTAATCCCAGCATTCGGGAGGCTGAGACCGGAGGATCCGGGTTCACGGCCAGCCTCAGCTACCTAGTGAGGCACTCCGCAACTTAGTGAGACTCGGTTTCAAAATAAAGAATAAAAAATAGGGCTGGGGGTGTAGCTCGGAGGTAGAATGTCCCTGAGTTCAATCCCCAGTACCGCAAAAAAAAAAAAAAAAAAAAAGTAGACCATCAGTTATCAAAAAAGGACAAGTTAACATAAGCAAGACTGATAAACACAAATTTTTCACAATGTCACCTAACCAAGTTTGCAAAAATAGGGAATGTTTCACAAGTACTAATGCTTTAACCCAATATTTACAGGTATATAGGAATGAGTCAAGTGGCATTACGAGTTGAGCAAATGTCTTGTGCAAACAACAGAAATGGAGAAACTAACTATTCAGACACTACAGAGTGTTATAGAGGCAGGAGATTAACCTGGAGGGAGAGAGAGAGAGGGTGAATGTTTCTTTGGGAAGTCCTAAAGACAATGAGAAGCCACAGAAGAATTAGAAATGCAAGAGTAGTGTGATCCTATTTGCATCTCAGAATATTAACTTTGCAAATGTGTAGACATGGTATATAGGAGATAGAAATGAAGGCAGGCTGAGTCAGTAGGAGGCTCTTTGGGCATTCTGAGGATTTGTAGTCACAATCTTAGCTAAAATAATGGTAAAGAGGAAGGAACTACTTAGAAGAACTATTCAGGAAAGTGTTGACTGAATGAGGAAATTGAGGAACTGGAAAAAGTGTAGGTTAAATACCAGTTTCTAGTTGAAGTAACTGAGCTTCGAGGTGGTCAAAAAAATCATAGTTCAGTTTGGGAAGTTTTGATCTGAGATCCCTGTGAAACATCACATGAACAGGTGTTTGAGCATGGGGTTCTCAGGTTTAGGATAAACTTTGAACCTACATATATGGATCAGAATATCAATTTGAGAGTTGTTGACTATATGTCAGTAATTGAAGCCATGACTATGAATGGAATCACCCAGAAAGAAAGCCCACTGGATAAGATTAACATATAGGACACTGGGAATCTTCAGCATTTAAATGGGGAAAGAAGGGTAGTAAATCTACAAAGGAAACTAAATAAAGGTGTTCAGACTATTAGAGGAATATCCAAGGAAAGAGTGTAATGAACGACTAAGGAAGGAGGAATTATAAAAAAAAAAAAAAAAAAGAAAGAAAGAAAAGAGAAAAATAAGGTCTGGAGTTGGAGCTCAATGATAGAGCATGTGCTTAGCATGCACAAGGTCTTGGGTTCAATTCCCAGCACCAAAGTAAAAAAAAAAAAAAAAACAAAGAAAATTAAGTGTTATATACAGCTAAGTATTAGATGGGTAAGTTAAAGTAAGCACTTGATATTTGTCTTTAAATTTTCAACTTGAAGATTATTTTTTATTGTTATAAAAGCAGCCAAAATGGGAAATGTATATATTTATGCTCGAAGTCTTGGCAGATAAAGCTGAATTATAATAAGAATTTCAAGTTACACAAACCTAGGAATTACATAAAAGAGGATGGCAGAAAATCTTATACAGATCATAACAGTAAGCTATACATTAGAAAAAAAGAGAGGTTAGATAGAAATATAGAAATTATATTAATGTGTGATATTTGCAGTTAAATTTTGATTTTTAAATTTGTAAATGTATATAAATGTTTAGCAAACCTGGATTCTGTTTCTTCTGTGAATTGAGAGTAAAAATACTTCTCTGACTTTAAAAAATTTCAGTGTCATAGGTTTCATAAAATATAAATAATATAAATTAGTTAATCTAAGAAAATTTAATTTAAAAACTTTTATTATCAAACTATAAAAATTCTATGCATGTATATTTAATATTATAAATGTCATTTAGGGATTCCTAAAGTAATAAGCTATAATTAAATTTAAGAAACAAGATAAAGCAGAACAAATTTACATATGTGAAAATCTCAATATTAGTCTCAGTCCTCTGTATGGGAAGGGGGAAGACTGGGAGGCTGGGAGGGGAGAGGTAGGGGGGAGGGGGCATCAAGTGCTAAGTGCATGCATGTCAATGTCAACATATTTTACATTATAATGTGAGACAATAATGCACCAATAAAAGCACACAAAATAAAAAATAAAAATAAAAATAATAGAGAGCGCAGGCATCCACTGATGTTTACTCACTCAAGTTCATTCGACATGTTGCTGCTCCCAGGCTCTGGCGACCAGCACTGAGGTTCTGCTGACCACTTGTCTCTAGTTCGTGTCCCACATAGACATTCCCTGCCCAGGGAAGTGTTTGATTTATGTCGAGTTCTGGGTGCCGGGATTTTGCTGACAGCACCATAAGAGCAAAGACCCGCATGGCCTGCTCACCATTGAATCTGTAGTACAGCATTTGGCTCCCGGTTGGTGCTCGATGTATGGCACGTATCAGGAGTCCTGCTCAGCCTTTACATGCCTTATGATGACCCTATGAGAAAAAAAAACCCTTTATAGTTATTAAAAATAGCAATTCAGACTTCCGGGAAGATGGCGACGGAGTGAGACACGTCTCAAGAGCCGCTGTGAACTCGATTCAAATCAGACGTGGATCCAGTTTTTTGAAAGAAGAAAAAAAGCAACAAAAAGGTGGAAAACGCTGCGAAAACTGGAATACAGCTGAGCAGAACCCGGAAGGCCGACCAGGGAGAGCAAAGAAGCCCGTCTCCGCGGCCCCGGCGCCCCGCCGCCAGGCATAAGCCGCCACTGAGCTGGCCCCGGCGTGGAGTCTACTAAGAAAGAAATACACAACAACCCTCTGCACCCCACCGGCCAGAGCTGAAGTGAGCAACTCCTGAACTCCTCATCCTAGCCAGGCGGCATTTCGAGGCACCTTCGACAGAGACCGGAACGCGTGGTACGACCAGCTTAAGCCCGCGCAGGCCCATCCCAGCTCACCTCTCCTCACGGAGCCGGAGCAGAGAGAACTGCACCCCAGGGCTTGGGTCAGGACTGCGGCAGGAACAGCCTCTCGACAGAAGGGGGAGAAGCAAATCGGCCCAAGGGTGAGTGGGGAAATGGGCAGCTGGCTGGAGTCTGAGGAGCAGACAAGGGAGAACCGGGGAGTCGGCGCGTGCGCAGCAGTAGCAGCCGCCATCTTGTCGGCCGCCCACAGCAGCAGAAATCTGCCCAAAAGACCTGCAGAGGCCAAACCAGGTCTGTTCTTCAAACTTGCAGGGATTTTTATCTTGCTACTTGCTGACGT
>PVLC010006747.1:0-62500 GCA_004027655.1 Graphiurus murinus
CCTTAGTATCAAAAAAAAAAAAAAAAAGGTAGAATTTTAAACAACTTTTTTTTTTTTATGGTACCAGGGATTGAACCCAGGGGCATCCTACCTGTGAGTTACACCTCCCAGCCTTATTTTTTTATTCTTTTATTTTGAAACAGAGTCTCACTAAGTTGCAGAGGGCTTCACTAAGTAGCTGAGGCTGTCCACAAACCTGCCTCCCAAGTGTGCCACCCTGCCTCCCCACTCTGAGCCTTTTTCATATGTAAAATAGAGAAAGTAGATTAAATAAAACCACCCACACAAAGTACCTGAATGCTGCAACTCTCCGGCTCCCGCCCTTCCGCTGCCCTCTCTTCTTTGCCAGGGTCTGGCCCAGGCTCCTGAGGTCTCAGGCTGATTTGGCCGTGGGCAGTCCTGCAGAGAGATGAGGGCAGAAGGAAGGGAGAGGCAGGACCCTTCTTCACCTCTTCCTCTGTCTTGGGTGATGTTGCTGGCAAAATACAATTTGTGAATAGTTTTTTTCCATTTATTTATTTATTTATTTATTTATTTATTTATTTATTTATTTATTTATAGCACTGGAGATTGAACCCAGGGGTGCTCTATCACCTAGTAACATCCCCAACCCTTTTTATTTTATTTTTTTGGTACTGGGGATTGAACCCAGGGGATTTCTACCTCTAAGCTACATCCTCGGCCCTAAATTTATTTGTTTTTTGTTTGTTTGTTTTGTTTTGAAACAGGATCTTGCTAGGCTGCTGAAGCTGATTTTGAACCTTCGATCCTCCTGTCAGCCTCCCAAGTACTAAGATTACAGGTGAGTATCACCCTGTTTATTTTATTTTGAAGCAGGGTCTTGCTAAGTTGTCTGGGCTGGCCTCAAATTTGCAATCTTTTTGCCTCGGCCTCCTGAGTAGCTGGGATTTCAGGTGCCCAGCTTCCTTTGCCTGTCTTAACTAATTTTATCTTCAAAATCTATGAAGGTTATTGCTCCAATCTTACATGTGAGGAAACCACATAGAACCATAAAAGGATGTGGGGACAGACAAGATCACTTAATTCAGTGCTTACTTTCACAAATGAGGGAATGGAGGCCCCGAGAGGAGATGCCTAAGTCACAGGCTTACGTCGGGACCAGGCTGGGGTGAGCTCGTGGACTTCCAGACGTCTGGAATCCCCTGGCCCCCGTTCTTGCCGCACTAAGACGGGCTTGCATCCATTCATCTCCTTTATCCCGTTGACCCAGGTGAGACCTCATCGGAGAGGCTGCGTGCTGCATCCGAATGCAGCTGGATACGCCTGGTCCTCCTCCTGATAATTACCAGGGCCCGGCTTCACTGAAATATGACTGGAGGGGATTACAGGTTTGGCTCTAGGGTTCTGGGAAAACGCCTGGAAGTAGCACATTAATACTAGTCAAGGGCTGAAAGAGCCTTTTTAAGAAGTTGAGATAAATCTTGGCAAAATCGGGTTACTCTGAGAAGCATTCAATGCATTGTCAGGGAGTTTCTTTCTCAAAAAAAAAAAAAAAAAATGACAATTTCCTTTTTTAATGTGTTCAGTCAATTCAAACAGTGAAAGCATGGAGTCTGCATCCCCCGTAAGCTTGCAGCCCTGAAGTCTGAGTGAGGCCGGACACGTGCTGGCCTGGGTTTTCCATTATGTCCCCTTAGCTCCTTATTAGTCTGTGTTACACGTTTCTCTCGTGTTTTTCTTGAACTTCATGAACTCTGGCATTCCGTCTCATGGATGTCTATCCAAGGGGAAAGTTGCCTCCCTTTGATCTTCCTGGACCTCATCATGTTTAACCTAAGGAAGATTAGGGAGTTTTCATTCAACGCTGAACAAACACAGAACTCAGCGGCAAAGATGGTGGGCGCTTCATCTACTTACAACATCGCCTCTATTGTGAACTCGTTCCACATTGAGCAGACTGTAAAAAGCGTTCCCCTGCCTGGAATTCCCATCTGCCTTTGGAGGCTGTGTGCCTATGGCAATATCCTCACCAAGGAATCTATTTTGCACGAAATATTTAAGCTGTAGAGGGTTTTTTTTTTGGTGGTAGTGGTGGTGCTGGGGATTGAACCCAGGGGCATTCTACCTCTGAGCTCCATCCCCAGCCTTATTTTACCTTTTATTTTGAAACAAGAGGGTCTTGCTAAGTTGCTGAGTTGCTGAGGCTAGCCTTGAACCTGCCACACTACTGTCTCAGCCTCCCAAGCACTGGGATTATAGGCATGCGCCACCGTGCCTGGTTTGTAGAGGGTTTTTAGGCTTTGAATTATTCACTATTGGTTCTCTGTATGGTAGGCAAATGGTACTTTGTGCTAGTTCTCCCTCTCTCCCTGAATGGAATGGGAAGTTTCTGGACACTGCTCTCACCCTTTAGCGTTTGTAATAACTTCTGCTTCCCTGGTGAAACGAATCAGCTCTGGTCCTAGGAAAAACAGCCCTCTGAGCCGGGGTGAACTCGGAGGGGCGAGGAGCTGCCACTTGGCCAGCACCTGGAAAACCAAACAGCTCCGCTCCCCTCTGCTCCCAAATGGGTTTTCAAAATGGGTTTCAGAACTCTGTCTACCTTTTAAATAGCTCTTTAAAGCAAACATGCAGGTCTAATTGAGACCACTTTACCCCCGTAGCCTTAAAATGAGAAAGGAAGAACAAAACAAAATCAAGAGTTAGCCTGTCAGAATTTTCAGTTCCCTGTCACCCGTGGCATTGATGGAGATTTATTTTCCTAACGAAGGCCCCAGCGTTAATGGTGGCACTTGTTACATTCAGTTAGGACTAAGCATTATTTAATTCACAGCGAAGCAACAATCTGACTGGACTGTGATTAGTTCCAGCTTTTAGCTATCATTTATAGGTCACCAGGCGGCTAACAACCTCAATTGAGGGGCCATTATCTTTTGACAAGATGAAGCTTTTTTTCTGGGGGAGGGGAGGGAGAGGAGGTGTGTCCAGAGAGCTCAGCTCAATCCTCTCCACGGGAATGATTTCATTCCTTGTTGGGCTTTGCTGCCATTTACTGGAAGGAACCATACCAGTGGATTCCAGTCAGGAATGGCAGAAGCAAACAAGGAGAAGCTCTCCTCTCAGCCATTTGTGTGTCCACTGAGCAGCTGTTCCCTGAGCAAGGCACTGTGGAGAGCGTGCAGGTAGGGCTACCTGGAAAGAAGGCTAGTACTCAGCCTGCACTTACTGACATGGCCACTCTAGACTTTTTTTTTTTTTTGGTGGTATTGGGGATTGAACCCAGAGGCATTCTACCTCTGAGCTACACCCCCTGCTCACCCACCTACTTTTTTGTTTTGAAACAGGGTTTCACTAAGTTGCAGAGGGCCTCATTAAGCGGCTGAGGCTGGTTGCAAACCTGAGATCCTCCTGTCTCAGCCTCCCAAGTACTGGGATTAAAGGCATACACCACCACACCCAGCTTGAGTTTATGGTTTTATAGGAAAAAAATTGTGAACCTCCAGTGTTGACTAACATTTGTAAATGACTATTTAAATGTGCACAAGTATAAACTTTGCATAAATACTCTGTACTGTATTATTTTGAAGTATTTTCTTATATACCTACACAGGCATTTGGGTCCTTATTTTGTGTATCTTTGCATTATGTTTTTCTCTTTTTGTTTCTCATTTACCTGCATTTGCCTATGCCAGCGACAAAACTAAAAAGTTTGTTTTTTCATTCTTGCATCACTGTGTGGGATTTTACCATATGTTCAATAATATTCAATCATTCTCCAATATGTAGGAATTTAGGTTGTTTATCATTTATGACATTATAGAGCACACTATCACATATATTTTAGTACATGGACCTTTGGATGCCTTTCTGATTATTACCTTGGGGTTAATACTTGGTAGTGGAATTATTGGGTTAAAGAATGCAAACATTCTCTCTATATATTGTACTAATATGTTCACCTCTGAGATGAAGGATCACTTTGGGGCCCTAGAGAGGTGTCAAGGAGAAAATGGCATTTGAAAGGAACTGCAAGTTGTGAAGGTGGGTGTGGCCCTTCATGTGGATGGAGGTCTTGAACAACTTCACAGGGAGAAGGATAAAAGTGTGTGAGGCACAACCAGCATGGCAGTGCAGCCGGAGTGCTGCTTCTCAATGTTTTTATGATTGACCACACTTCGACTGCTATGTTTTGGGCAGAATATTGAAGAGAATTAAAATATCAAAAACATGGGTTGGAAGTATAGCTCAGTGGCAGAGCACTTGCCTAGCATGCACAAGGCCCTGGGTTTGATCCCCAGCATAGAAGAAGAAGGAAGAGGAGAAAAAAGAGGAGGAGGAGGAGGAGGAGAAAGAAGAAACACCTTAGTAATAATGCCAAAAACCACCATTGTAACTTTGTCTAAATGTCTAAAAGCATTACCATTTTGGCATCTTTCATTCCGAGGTTGCTGTTTGAATAGAACTGTTTTCTGATCTTACTTATATTAACAGGACAATGTTCCCATATGTTCTGGAAAATATGCTGGCACTGTCTTCAGTGTTGGCTTGGAGTCACTGTGATGCTCCTGTCACTTATTATTTGACCATCTTTTTTTTTTTTTTTTTTGCGCGCGCGGTGTTAGGGATTGAATCCAGGGGCATTCTACCTCCAAGCTCCACCCCTAGCCCTATTTTTTATTGTTTATTTTGAAACAGGGTCTCACTAAGTTGTGGAGAGCCTCACTAAGTAGCTGAGGCTGGCTGCGAACTCCAATCCTTTGGTCTCAGCCTCCCAGGTACTGGTATTACAAGCGTGCCCCACCACGCCTGGCTTATTTGACCATCTTATCTCTATGTTCTTAAAAGAACTCCTACTGGTGGTGCAGTCTTGTGGTTAAGAGATGTTAAGAAGGAAGAATCCACACTACCTGGGCTCAAATTCCAGCTCTATCATCAATTGGTTGTATGGCCTTGGGCAAGTTACTTAACCTCTTGGTGCTTCAGTTTCTTGATGGTAAAATGGGGTTGATAATGTTACCTGCCTAAGTGTGAAGGGTCACCTTGATGATCCAATGAAATAATATACATCAAACAAGTAATCTCAGTACTTGGCAGGCTGAGACGGGAGGATTACAGATTCAAGCACAGCCTCAGCAAGTAGTAAGACTCTCATCAATCTAGTAAGACCCTATTTTAAAATAAAAGTAAAAATAGTGCTGGGGGTGTAGCTTGCAGGCCTCTGTGTTTAATCTCCAGTACAAAAAAGATAAATCAAGCCCTTACACCAATGCTATGTATTTAATATATACCTTTAATAAGTGCTGGCTTTTTATTTTTATTTTTTTCCCCAGTACTAGGGATTGAACACAGGGTCATTCTACCTCTGAGCTACACTCTCAGCCCTAATTTTTATTCTTTATTTTGAAACAGGATCTCATTACGTTGTGGAGTGTCTCATTAAGTAGCTGAGGCTGGCCGGGAACCTGCAATCCTCCTATCTCAGCCTCCCAAGTACTGGGATTACAAGTATATGCCACCATGCTGAGCTAGCTTTTATAATTTATTACGTTAGCTTTAGTTGGACTCACTGGATGAAATCTGGCAACACACTTACAAAGGTTTTATGCACAAATGGTATGCTGTGGCATTCTGTACACTAGGACCAGGGGCTAAAAACTGCCCCTGTCCCAACTTGACTCACAGATAAAACAAACAGCTGTGTGTAAAAAGTGAAACATTTTTATTTGCATTGATCACAGAGATGGGATAGAGTCTCATGAAGTTTATCCATATAAAATATCATAATAGTTGCAGGCTTAAAAAAAAAATCACTCTCTTCTGTCTTTGTAATGCAGTCTTTTTTTTTTTTTTTTTTTGGCGGTACTGGGGATGGAAACTGGGGACATTCTACCTCCAAGTTACAGCCCTAGCCCTATTTTTTTATTCTTTATTTTGAAACAGGGTCTCACTAAGTTGCGGAGGGCCTCAGTAAGCAGCTGAGACTGGCCATGAACCCAGATCCTCCAGTCTCAGCCTCCCAAATGCTGGGATTACGAGTGTGTGCCACCACGCCTGGCTCTAGTCTTTTTTCTTGATTACAAATAAGAAGTATGTGACGTCAAGGTACAGAAAATTTTAAATTCTATTTAAGCAATTTTCAAAACTTGAATCATAGAAGATACATTAGAAGACAATTTTAAATGGAACCAGCCACCTTGGTAAAACATAGTTAAAACTTCAGAATATAAAACTTTTACTACTTCAAAGGTTAACAAGATAAAAGTGTTGCTTGCTTGTTGGCTTGACTTCTGCAGGCCTTCTGGGGACTGATGAGCCCAGAGTGAAGTGGGTAACACGCCCTGGACTATCATCTCTCATTCAAACAGAATCACACTTGAATCTGGTCCATAAACAGAGGCAGGACTCTCACATTGCCCGGTGACACTTGGGAAGATGTCTTTGCTTCCATTATACATTTGGCTTCACAATCTTCATTGATAAATAGTTCTGAAAAGGAGACAGAAACAATGTAAATAAATAAATTGATGCATTGAATAAACAGGTTTAGGGCTTCTCAATCTTGGTACTATATATTTATTTTATTTTTGGTACTGGAAATTGAACCCAGAGGTATTCTATCTCTGAGCTACACCTGCAGCCTTATTTATTTATATTTATTTATTGTAGTATGAGGATTGAACCTAGGGGCATTCTACTTCCAAGCTACACCCCCAGGCCTATTTTTTATTCTTCATTTTGAAACAGAGACTCATTAAATTGCAGAGGGCCTAGGTAGCTGAGGCTGGCCACAAACCTGCAATCCTCCTGTCTCAGCTTCCTAAGTACTGGTATTACAAACGTGAGTCACCATGCCTGGCTTTATTTTTTATTTTGAAACAGGGTCTCCCTAGGTTGCAGAGGGCCTTGCTAACTTGCTGAGGCTGGATGTAAACCTTTGATCCTCCTGTCTCAGCCTCCAAAGTATTGGGATTACAGGCATATGCCACCACATCCAGCTTTCCCCGCCCTTTTTATTTTTTATTTTGAAACAGGGGCTTTCTGAATTGCTGAGGCTGTCTTCAAACCCGAGATCCTCCTGTCTCAGCCTCCCAAGCACTGGGATTATAGGTGTGCACCACCATGCCAAGCTCAATCTTGGCAGTATTACATTTAGGACCAGATGTATTTTGCAGTGGGGCTGCTCTGTGTACTGCAGGATGTGCAGCAGTATCCCTGGCCTCTATCTACCAAATGCCAGAAAATCCCCCCCCGATTGTGACAATCCAAATGTCTCTAAACCTTGCCAACTGTTCTCTAGGGGACAAAACCCCATCCCCACTGGAGAACTAATGGCTTACATGAGAAGAATCTAAATTGGGGAAAAGAAATAACTACATAGAGTTTTTCAAGTGGTTGAGGCAGACTGGACTCTCATCGGACACTGATAAAAGCCTGAGATGCTTTGTCCTTGAGTTTCTGAGGCTGGTGTTTTTTTTTTTCAGACCATAAAATTCTGTCTGTACTATGTGGAAACTCTAAGAATGTAATTTTAATTGCTGGACAAATTGCATTAAACTTTCCAAAAACAGAAGGGTTGTGACACCACAACAGCTAAGTGGGTCATTCTGCTGAGCAAAAGTCCAGGCAAATGGCAAGTTGGCTGCCCGAGCGCTGTTCACACTCAGAACCAAGCCCCACAGCCCCAGCTGCCTACCGGCAAGGAGTAGAGGAGCACAGCCAGGAAGAGCAGCAGGACCAGCAGGATCAGCAGGCCGATGATGACCCACTTGAACCGGCGCCACACGATGAACCGCATGGTCTTGCAGGGGTTGGTGAACCAGAGGAAGGAGGTTTCCGGTCGGCTGTAATGTAAAGAAATGGAATTATCCACCCAACTTGGGAGGGACAAGTACCGCTCCCCAGAGCACAGCACAGTTCAAGGAAATAACTAATGATGTTTATAAAGTCAGGAAAAGATGCCATTCCCTGTGGAGGCTGAGAAAGGCTTGAGTACCCATCTGGCTTCCGGCTAGGATGCTGAGGAGACTGAGCTTCAGTTCCGTGGGGAAGGAGAGTGGTGTGCATGTATGTCACTGTTACTATTTACTACCTTATGATGTGAGACTACAAGACTATAATGCACCAATAAAAGTTAAAAATAAATAAAATAGCTTGTTTAACATTAAAAAGAAAAAACAAAACTGAAGCCAGATCACCCAGCTCCCCTTACCCCCAAGCTTGCCAGCAAGCACAAAATGAGGACCACAACTAATCCATCCCATTAAGCCAGTTGGGAGGGGGGCTTTCAAACCGCAGGTGTTTGGGGGTCAGACAACATGGAGAACAAAGGGGTCTCTCACTTGGGCGGGTCGAGCTTGGGGTTCATGTTGGGTTCATCCCGCCCCTTCCCGGCTGGCCTCTCGTCGGCCTCCTTCTCGTTGAGGACCTCCAGGGTCATCTCGACTTTCCCCTGCAGTAGAGCAGAGCAGGTTAAACACATGACATCACGTTTCACAAATATTTTCACTTGGACCCAAGGAGCATTCCCCGAGCGCCGATTTTCATTCTTGTAAAACAATCCTTAGATTGCCCGAAATTTTCCTCCAGAGACTTCTTCACGCTCCCGCCTCCTCGTGGTTCTGAACTGACTACGGGTGGGAGAGCAGGAGGATGAATTGCTTTCCCTCATGCCTGCTGTTCATTCTATGCCTCCTCGTCCTGGAAGCACCTTCCCAGCAGTCACCTCGCCTTCTCACACACCTTCCTCTGGAACTCCACGTGCACCCAGACTAACCTGAGTAACGCTGGGAACACGATCTCACATTTATGGAGCATTAACTGTAGGCTCCAAGACACCAGTGCCATGTCTCTTCCTGCTTACCACTGCATCCCTACTGTGTGCAGCAGTGCAGGCACCTAGTAGGTACTTGCTGTGTATTAGCTGAATCGATAAACAAATGAGTGAATGAATGAATGAATGCCATCTCCCTGCTGACAGGCTCCTGAACAATGCCCCGGCACTATTTAGGTCCTCTAGCCCATGGCAATCCTCTAAAGGTACTGTTACCATCCTTGTGTGTGGATGAGGACACCAAGGCTGAAAGAGACGTAGAAGCATGCCCACTCTTTTTTTTTTTTTTGCGGTACTGGGGATGGAACCCAAAGACATTCTACCTCCGAGCTACACCCCCAGCCCTATTTTTTATTCTTCATTTTGAAACAGGGTCTCACTAAGTTGCAGAGGGCCTCACTAAGCAGCTGAGGCTGGCCGCAAACCCAGATCTTCCAGTCTCAGCCTCCCAAATGCTGGGATTACAAGTGTGTGCCACCACACCTGGCTCACATGCCCACTCTTATAGCCTGCCTTTACTAAAGTTGCAACAGACTTTCTAGAATCTGGGAAAGCCCACTAGGTCCCCAAAAACTTGAGAAGTGACAGTGGTGCACACTTAGGAGGAGGAATGCAGGTGGCCCCTCTGCTGCTTCAGCTAGTTGCTCAGTCTATTCAAGCCTGTCTTCACCCTCTAGATGGAGGTAATGTCTACTTCCCAGGCTTTTAGGGGAAGGAAATAAGACTGTGCAAACTATCCTCTAGTGACAGACAGCGATCAGTGACTTCTGAGGGCTGGGGTGGAGGGAGCGAGGGACCACAGAGGACACAAGGACACTTTTGGGGTGATGGAAAGTTCTGGCTCTTGATTATGGTGGTGGTTTCATGGGTGCAAACATGTGTCAAAACTCATTGCTGCCCTGCTCTTTTTTTTTTTTTTTTTTGG
This sequence comes from Graphiurus murinus, assembly GCA_004027655.1. NCBI lineage: Eukaryota > Metazoa > Chordata > Mammalia > Rodentia > Gliridae > Graphiurus > Graphiurus murinus. The sequence continues at coordinate 9,717 of PVLC010006747.1, forward strand.
TGTATGTGTGTGTATATGTGGTACTGGGGATAGAACCCAGGGGTATTCTGCCTCTGAGCTACACCCTACTTTATTTTTTATTTTGAAGTAGGGTCTCACTAAGGTGTGGAGGGCCTCATCAAGCTGCTGAGGCTGGCTGCAAACCTTTGATCCTCATCTCAGCCTCCCAAATACTGGGGTTACAGGAGTGCACCACCATGCCTGGAGAATTGTACGCTTTGAATGGGCACAGTTTGTTTTTATGAAAATGATATATTAATATTGTTTTAAAAATGAGATTATAAACTGGGCATGGTGGCGCAGGTTTGTAATTCTAGTACAGGAGGATTGAAGATTCCCAGCCAGCCTCTGCTACTTAGTGAGGCCCTCTGCAACTTAGGAAGACTCTGTTTCAAAATAAAGAATTTAAAATTTAGGCTGAGGGTGTAGTTTGGAAGTAGTTCAATCCCCTTCAGTTCAATTCCCAGTACCAAAAAATGATATTATGAATGTAAGGCACTTCATAAATATTAGATATAATGAATTACGTGGTCTTTCTATGATATAGCATGGTAGCCTGCACTACTGTTTCTATATAAAAAAATTATTTTGTTTTTCTTCTTGGTATTTGGGATTGAACTCAGGGACATCTTACAACTGAGTTATATCCCCCAGCCTTTCATATTTTTTTTCACTTTTGAGACAAGGTCTTACTAAGTTGATCAGATTGGCCTTGAACTCATAATCCTACCTAAGCCTCCCTAGCAGCTGAAATTACAGGTGTTCACCACCGTGCTTGGCTCAAAATATATCTTGAGTTCCCTAGTCATTCTTGTAAGTCATGGTCTTCTGATTCAACACTTCCAGTTGTTGAATGAGAAGGCCATTTTTTTTTTTTTTTAAGATGAGAAAAGCTCAAATCTGTACCATATTGTACTGGGAGCTTAGCATAAGTTAACCTTCCTGGTGAAGGAGGGTCCTAAGGAAATACAGTGCACCCAGGTGGGCTCCTGGTTTTTTTTGACCATTTCAACTTCTTCACCTTCCCCCAACTCCAAACACATACTCACACACTGTCTCTCGCCTTTTCTTATAATCCCAGGCACAAACTGTTCCTAACCAATTTAACACTTCCCTGTCTCATCTGGAGTGAATCTACTGGTAAAGGGCAAAACCTAAATGAGGAAAGGAATGAGCAATTCCCAACCAGGAAATACTCATACAGCCATCACGCGGGCGCCATCTTTCTCTGCGTAGCACGGCCACCACCCTCTCATGGACTTCTGTTCGAAGAGTGAGGCGGTCTTAGCTTTAAGGGGGTCCATGGCTTTGAGGTCTGGAATCATGTCCAAATTGCATTTCTCTGATGATTTCGCCGGAATGATCGTGTGATGCAAATCAAGTTCCAGGAAACCTAGCCAAGGAAACAACATTGAGTCCAAGCAAGCTTCAAGTGAACGGACCATTGTTCACAAAGGGGACAGAATGTTCTTGCCAGAGAAGAAGCAGATAGTGATTTTAAACAGGTGATGGGTGAGTTGGAGGAAGAGACTGCGATTGACTCCTAAATTCTTTCCAGATAGGGTGAAAAATGGCAGAATCATCTGTCCATTGCTCAGCATCTTCCAGAGGACACGTTTTCTTTCTCAAAGACATGAGCATAAACAGAGTTCTTCTATAAACTCAAAGCAATTAAATATATATGGACAAAATTTCCACTGAACTTGGGGGGCCCCCCTGCATTGGAAATTTGCTCATTTTGGTTCTGAGCTGGCCTGAACAGGGAGGTCACTTGACTCTGGTAACGATGACTGGTGCTTGGAACATGGGAAGCTCCATGGAACATTCATGTTCAAGTCTCTTAGTCTCAGAAATGGGAGCTTGAAGGAGTACAACTCATCAGGAAATCCTCACCAGGAACTGAGAATCCTGGCCAGGATCGGGTGTCTGGAGAAGTACATGTTCTCTTTCTATGATGGAAAATGGAAACTCTTTTGATTTTTTTTTCTTTTTCTTTTTTTTGTTTTGGTATTGGGGATTGAACCTCTGAGCTACACCTACAGCCCTATTTTAAAATAAGGTCTCACTAAGGCTGTTGAGGGTCTCCCTAAGTTGCCAAGAGGGGCCTTGAACCTGTGATCCTCCTGTCTTACCCTTCCAAGTGCTGGGATTACAGGTGTGTGCCACCATGCCCGGCTGCATTAACTCTTTAGTGAAAAGTGTATTTTGGGCCTGGGAATGCCTGTGAGCTCTTTCCTTAAGAAAATGATGTCTGTGGTAAGGACCAAGTCTGTGAACTAATAGGACTGGAGTCTGGTCAAGCATGGCAGCTACAGGGAGACTGTGGTGAATTCTCTTTAAGCTGCCAGGCTCAGAGCTGCCAGGCATCGTATCGTGCATCCATAAACCCCTTGACCTCACTCAATCTCTTTTGACGTCTGTGCCTGCTTTCCTCTTGTCTGTCATTTTGGTGACTGGTTCACTGCCATTTTGAAAGACAGTCATTCTCCTTGTTTGTTTCCAGATTATTTCAACTATTGAAATAATAAGGGGAAACTACTATTCTAGAATTTTCTGCCCACCTGCTTTATAAGTTAACATGCTCATTTGTTTGTTCCACTTTTATTAAGCAATGACTAGGGTAAAGAATTATGGCCAGGCGAGGTGGTGGGATACACCCTGTAATCCCAGCACTTGGGAGGCTGAGACAAGAGGATTGCAGGTTGGAGACCAGCCTCAGCAACTTAGTGAGACCCTGTTTCAAAATAAAAAATAAAAAGAAAAGGAAAAGGAATGTAGCTCAGTGGCAGAATGCCCCTGGGTTCAATCCCTAGTACCCCCTCCCCCCCCCCCAAAAAAGAAAAAGAATTGTTAGGTGTTGGGAGGAGTAAAGGGATGAACACAACATGACCAGGAAGGCCCCTGGGATGAAGACAGGAGCAGGAGGACTGGTCGGGGCTCCTGCAACAGCAACCAAGAGAAAATGAGTTTTGAATGCCAAGTGGTGAGCTCACAGAAATAAGAAAGGAAGTAAAGCAGTTGACACTGTTGAGACGAGGACTGGTGGCTGCCCGGGGGTGGGGAAAAGAGAAACGGGGTGCAGAGTCCTCCGGGTACTTCCGCCTGGTGCCTGGGGAAGGGGAGGAACCAAGCAGCCAGAGAAGTTCACGGGGAGAGCAGGAGCAAGGTGGGGGAAGCATGCTGAGTTTGATTTGAGTCAGGATAAACTGGTACCAGTCAAACAAGGTGAAAGGTTGTGCTGGGAAGAACCATTGGAGTAATTTCTTAGGACTCTGTGAGGCGCTGTGAGGGGTCAGGCTACCCCTCCTGCTTTGGGAGCCATACCTTGCTGAGAGGGGAAAGTTGAAGCTTCACCTGCAGCGGAGGTTGGTTTATGCCCAAACTACTGGGGTGGGGAAGGCAGCTGAAGGATGAGAAATGCCAGGAAAGGCCTGTAGGTAGGTAGGTATGTATTGATTTTACTGGGGATTGAGCCCACAAGGGTTCTACTTCTGAGCTTCATCCCCAGCCCTTTTTATTTTTCAATTTTGAAATAGGTCTTGCTTGCTAAGTTGCTGAGGAACTCTCCAAGTTGCTGAGGCTGGCCGTGAACCTGCGATCCTCTTGTCTCAGCCTCCCAAGTACCCAGATTACAGATGTGTGCCACCATGCCCAGGAGAAGGCTGTTTTTAAAGAGTGGGAGTAAGAAAGAGCCAAGAAAGGCAGACATCTGAGTGGGGTCCATTTACCTTGTGCTTTAGCCACAGAGGAGGATGGACCCAGGGGAAGGAGTAATGGGGTCCCAGGAGACCTTGGTAACTTTTAGGAGTCCCAAGGAGGAAGGGGAGGGGAGTGCCAGGAGAAAGAGAGAGAGATGGAGAGAGGAGGGGGAGGTTTAGAGGTGGAGGCAGGCCTGTGGCATCCCCCTGGGAAAGCAGGATTTGAGTCTTCACAGAGAGGAGTTGGTAGGAGTCCCTCTGTGAGGGCCCTGGAGAGCAGGCAGGGTGCATGGGAAGGGTGACAGTCACTCTCAGGCCACACTGCCCAGAGGACGTCCAGGTAATGGGCATGCCCTCTGCCGCTCTCCCACTACTGGCAAGTATTAGAAATTCGATTAATCGCTTCTGAAGTTTTAATTGATTCTACTAATACCAAGTACAGTGTCTTAGAGAAAATCATCCACATGTAACTGTGACATACCCAAGTAGTCATCCAGAGAAAACTTGTCATTGTCCCATATCTGAATGATCAGTCGGGGTGGGACTCTGAATTCTGTTTGGTCAATACTCCAGAAATGCTCCTGAAGGGACACGAGATATGGACAAACCAAAAGGTCTTGATTAGTGGACTCTCACCTCTGGCCCCTGGAAGCAACACCGAGACACAGGCCTCTATCTGCCTGGCCTTCTCTGGCCCCCTCCCTCCGGCCCATTTCTCCACTCCATGTGTCTGCAAGGCCGGTAGGCTCCCCAGGATGTCTAAAAGGCTTCCAACTGGTGACAGAAAGGATGTCTCAGGCAGTCCCCAAACAGAGGGTTTCCTCCCCTCTTCCTATCAGTGTGACTTCCTGCTGCCACCCTGGGGGCTGGGAGATAATCTCCCTCCTGGAGACCACTCTGGCCAGTTTAGATTATCTTCCTAAAGCCAGGTGTTCAAGGCCAGCCCACCACACCACCCACTGGGTGTTACCTCTGCTCAGCAACCTCCCACAACCCCGCCCTGATGTCCACTGTCCTCTCGTGCTCGATTCCACTCTGATCAGTGCAGATTTAAAATGTCTTGGCACTTTTTGGTTTTTTAAAAAATGCTGCTGGGTCTTATATGCATGTGGTCACCTCAGATTCTCAGAACCCTCACACTTAGAAGTAGGGAGGGGGAGGCCTAGGGGAAGAGTGTTCAGGTTCTCACTGCTGGTCCGTGCCTTGATCCAGACGACATTAAGCAAGAATATTGATGCCTCCACAGCACAGTTACAGCTAAGTCCCTCTGGCCCCAGTGGAAAGGAATTCCCCCAGTGCTTTGGGAATTTGAAAGGAGGTCACTGGGTTATTTCTTGTCTGTCATATTTCTGGAATGTTCTTCTTTGCAGGGCTCACAGGGCCTGGCTCTCAGGGGCTGGGAAGCCCACTCTACTTACTACTGTCATAATAGTAGCCCTGACCGTCCTATGGGGTCACACTCCAAGTACCACTCAAGGCACAGGGAGGTCCAGGCCTAGATGTGGGCAGATAGGAAAATGAACTTTACCTATGGTCCTGCCTCACCCCTCCCCCATCATCTGAAAGTGCATGATTTGATAGCATGTTGAGGTTCTGTGCCTCTAGAAAGTCCCCTCCAAAGGCATTTCCCCACCTGGCATGGAAAAAGTGCCTGCTACATCACTAGCACTGAGCAGGGCTGGCACCGAGCGGGACCTGGCACAATGGGATGCCGGGCAGGAATGTTTTGAGAGTGGAAAGGAGGTGGAAATGAGACAGAGCAACTAGGAGGACACCTGCTCTTGCCCACCCAGGTTCAGACCCCACTTTGGGATGAAAGCACCCAGATTTCCCTTGGGGGACCCTTCCCCAAGTGGTGCCATTTGGAGAGAGCTGACTCCATTGCTAACTCCAGAGCTTGGTCGATCAGAGCACTGCATCCCTGCAACAGCGCAGGGGCACACGGCCCCAAATAGGCAGGAACACTGAGGCCTGGCTCTAGATCGCTGGCTGGGGCCTCGGGCCTCTCCTCTCTCTGCCAAGGTCCGAAGAGAGGGCAGGATGGGAGCCGGGGCTGCTGGCTGCCAGCTCACCTCTACCAGGGAAGGGCCCATCTGGAAGAGGGGGCCACGGAGGGACTCGCGGGGAGCAGAGGGCAGGGTGTGTGGGGCCAGTTTCTAAAGACACCGCTTCTATGTGGGATCCAGATGTGCCTGAAGCCAGGCAACCCTGGACTTTTAAGGAATGCAAACCAATAAATCACCTCTTTTGGCCTAAGCCAGTTTGAATCCTGTAACTGAAAGTCTTACTAATGAAGACCACGAGGACCCCAAATGCTCCTGGAAATGCTTCTGAAGGAGGTAACACAGATGCTGAAGCCTACCGATTTAATATTTGGCCACTGTTTGGTTCTGCCAGTCATGGGGGGGGGGGGAAAATGTGTTCCCATGACTTAAAAAAACACACATGGGTTATTGTATATATGGATACAAGCCCCTCATCTCGACCCTTTATCTTTCATCCCCTGCTGATGTGTTAAGGGAAAGAAAATTACATTCCTTCTACTTCCTAATTACACAAATACCCAGGGCACGTGTCTATACCTCCATGGGTCTCAGATTTCCCATCTGTACTGGGAGGGTGACTCAGTGACCTTCAAAGTGCTCAGCAGCTCTGACCTTCCCTGAATTTCTGAGTTGAGGAGGACCCTTGACACCCACTTCCCATCGGCACACTTCCGAGCTCACTTTTTTAGCAACGATGCAGAGCTGCTCGGCAGGGAGGTAGTCAAACGGGAACACAAATCTCCAGTTAAAATTCCCTTCACCATCCAAGGACCGGTAATGGACATCTGTTTTCTGTTTGTTTTCTTCATTGCCAGGAATCCAGCTGAAAGGCAGAGGCAAACAGACTTAGCTCCGTGTGATTGACAGGTAATCTGGCCGCAGAACTGTGCAGTGATTAGAGGAGCGAAGAGCGGGAGAATTGGTGCACTTTTCTTGGGCAGTTTCCAGTTATCTACAGAGCTGGGGGTGATTTATGAAGGGGAGGCGCGCCATTGCATCCAACACAGGTTGGAGCCAAATAAAATATAATTCCTCTAAAACCAAAGCAGGAAACCCTTTAGACTTCAGTTAGCAGGGCTAAGGTGAAATTTTCTGGAAAATATCAACAATGGGGCTTCTATTTTGGGTACAGCGAAGCTTGCTGGCTACGGTTTTAGTCTTCACAACTATGACTCATTAGTATCTGTCATCGCTGCTGATAGGCTCAATGGATACAAGCTAGCTGTAGCTGGAAAGTTTAGCATTTCCTTTCCCATATTTTACTTAAGCAAACAAAAAGGGGGCACGAATCAAGTAATCTCGCAGCTTCCTTTTTTATTATTCTTAAATTCACTCTGATCTTATTAATGAGACCAGCAAGGGAGATGTAAGCTGTTATTTCCACACACCTATCTATGCACATTCATTCCAGGAACGACTTAACATCTTAACTGTGAGTGTTTGAAACATTTCCTTTTGCTTGTGTCTGGTGTGTGGTAGACACTAAATAAATACCTGCTGATGGAGTGGATGAACGAATGTGCCAGAATGAAGTTGGAGTCCTATCTGTCTGCTACTGGGAAGACTCCTGCTTTGGGTGGCATTTGGTTTTAGACTGGCACAGCAGTAGAATGTGTGGTTCTCAACACTGCAAGTTGGAATCCCATTGGAACCACTGGGGAGTTTTGAAAAGTACTGTTGCCTGGGCCGGGCCTGGGAGGAGGCAGGCCAGGCCGTGAAGCTCTCTGAGCCTGTCTCCCATCTGTGCTCTCTGTACATGGTGAGCGTGAGGATGGAATGAGAGATCATGGCCTGGAGGAGCAGAGTGTGAAGGGGGAATCCTCGACTCAGGTTTATGATTATTACCCGTGGAACAGATACTCCACATGCATTAACTTCTTCTTTTCAACAGTGGTGCAACGATTTCCATTTTACAGACAAGGAAATGGAGCTTTAGGGAGGACTGATTAACTTATGCCAGGTCATATGGCTGATGGAATTGTTACTCCCAGCTCAATTTAACTTAAAGGCCATACCTGTTACTCTGTCTCTAACGACCATGGAGACTATCATGTCATCTGCTAACATTAAGTCCTATTGTTAGTAGTGGTATCAATCAACTACAATAGTCAAAACTATTGTAGTTGACTAGATAAATTAGTTGATTAGTTAAATTAGAAGATTTCTTCTGAGAGCTAGACATGGTAGTGCATACCCGTAATCCCAGTACTTGGGAGGATGAGGCAGGAGAATCAAAGGTTTGAGGCCAGCCTCAGCAACTTAGCGAGACCCTCAGCAAATTAACGAGACCCAATTTCAAAATAAAAAAAATTTAAAAACTTAAAATTAAAAAAGGACTGGGGGAGCCGGGTGTGGTGGCGCACGCTTGTAATCCCAGCATTCGGGAGGCTGAGACCGGAGGATCCAGGTTCACGGCCAGCCTCAGCTACCTAGTGAGGCACTCCGCAACTTAGTGAGACTTGGTTTCAAAATAAAGAATAAGAAATAGGGCTGGGGGTATAGCTCGGAGGTAGAACGCCCCTGAGTTCAATCCCCAGTACCACAAAAAAAAAAAAAAAAAAAAAAAAAAAAAAGGACTGGGGAGGTAGCTTGGAGGTAGAATGCCCCTGGGTTTAATCCCCAGTACCACAAAGCAACAGTAAAAAACAAATATTAAAAAAAAATTCTTCTGATTTAATTTTTTATCTAAGTCATGGATGATAGTTCTCATTCTCCTGGATATGACTTCGATGGTGTCATCTCCTGACCATCCCTAAGGTGTCTCTATCATTCTACCCTAGACTGCTCACCCCCCATAGTTTTTCTCTTTTATGACAAATCTTTTCACATTTAATCTTAAGACAAGTGAAGCAAATATTCTAGTTATATGTATTTGTGTGCATGCACATATAGCTTTGTGTGTAACACCCATACATATACAATGCTAGGCATGGTATTTATGCATATCTGTTCACATAAGTATTTAAATGTTCTCTCTCTTCCGCTCTTCCCTTTTTCTTTCGTTTTTGCAGTGCTGAGGATCAAACCCAGGCTACCACTGAGCTACACCCCCAGCCCTAGTATTCAGATTTTAATTCCAAATTTTGCATGGCACTTTTTCATGAAGTTTATTCTTTGATTAGAGGAGTTTTTTTTTTTTTTCAATACAAGTATTAGTTGAGTTTGTTCCCTTGATTTGAAAAAAAATAATGCTATGATAGTCAAATAAATTTGCATATATGTAATTAGCTGGGATTAGTTTTCCTTGAGGAATGGTAATGAGATCATAAAATGAGAAAGAATAATGAAGAACTTGATGAAACAGTCCCTGTTTACAGTGAACCTAAATAATAATAATTATGTCTTTAACTTCGTTTTGATTGAAGGCCGCTTGCGATCGAAGTAGAACTTTATTCTCACTCTATGAATGCATTACATTTCAACATGTTTTATCTTTTATATATCAAAGAGCTGAACTCAGTACACGTGGAGTAGCAATAATTTTAGCTAACACCCATATAGTGCATACCATCTACCAGACATCGTCCTAAATGCTTTGAATAACTGAATCTTCTGGATATCCTGAGGAAATAGGTATCATCATTATTTCCATTCAGCAGATGAGGGACAGTGAGCTCGTGACTTTGCTCAGCTAGCAGGAAAGTACCAGGATTTCAACCAAGATAGTTTGATACCAAAGTCTGGTTTCTTAATCACTGAGCTGTCCTGCACTCGATATCAAAGCATAACAAGAAGCTAACATCAACAAGGACTGCTTGAAACTGAATTATGCAAGTAAGAGAATCATGAATTATGACATTTCATATGTTGGTGGGATGAATCCTCTGTGTGTGGGGGGGCACTGGAAATTGGACCCAGGGACATTCTACCTCTGAGCTACACCCCCAGCATTATTTAATTTTTTTATTTGGAAACAAGGTATCACTCAATACTCATCCAGTGCCCAGCTGGATGGATATTTAAAAAGAAAAATCTGCCAATGTTTCCTCTTTTTCATGGACACTGGTTGCTGATAATAAAATATATAGAAAAGTACATTTTAGAAGCTTTGTGTTTTTAAGGCTAGTTATCCAATGTATCAAAGAAGAATAGGAAGAAAGTGGATGACTAAAAAGCCTAAGAAATAACAAGTCTGCTTAATGAACTGGAGAAAATCTACTTTGTTAAATGAGAAATGAAAACATATTTATACTTTCTTATGGTATTAGCTATTTCTGCTCATAAACAAGGTCCATACAGTTTTCTCTTTTCTTTCTGCCTCCTCTCCCATCTGTATTTTGTTGGAGTTTCCTACACAAATCACATTAATAAGATAAAATAGCCGAGTGTAGTGGTACACACCTGTAATCCCAGTACTTGGGAGCCTGAGACAGGAAGATCGAAAGTTTGGGGACAGCCTCAGCCACTTAGTGAGACCTTGTTTTAAAATAAAAAAGGGCCAGGGGTGTAGCTTGGAGGCAGAATGCCCTTGGATTCAATCCCTGATCCCTGGACACACACACACACACACACACACACACACACACACACACACACACAAATAGATTCAAATAACCATGAATCCTATAGAGGGCCTAAGCTTGTGGAAGGCGTCTGCATGCGACCTCACCCTTTGACATAGATGTCACTCATGTCCTCTCCAGTGATGCTTCTCTCATCCAAGATCACGTCCTTGGTGTTCCAGATGATCACACGTAGGTAGTACCTGAAAGGAGTACATTTTGAAAGTACTTTTCTTCTGGTCCTGGAGCAAGTACCCTGTACAGGATAACAGGGTCTCAAGGTCTCAAGATCACTTACTTCTTGGCTTTCCGGGGTGTGATGTTGAAAGGAGGGCCTGGTGGTCCCAAACTCTTGGGGAAAACATCCACCCACATCTGAAGTTTTCCCTAAACCATCCAAAAAGGAAAAGAGCACTGAAGTTATATTATGGGTGGTAGACCCTAATCTCCTATCACATTTCTTCAGTGAAGCTATTTTTTCAGGCTTGCTAATGTACTAGTCCATCCTGGAAGGCAGTAAGTGGAGAAGGGCAAGCCAGCGTTACTCTTCCATCTGCAATGTCATTTAGGCCACCCTCTTCCTATTCTCATCCAGGGGACTCTGATGGCAGCATGTGGCATTTGTATCAGTCTGAATTCTCCCTGGTTAATAAAATGAGGAATTTCCCATCACTTCCCCAATTCTCAAGACATACATTCGTGTGCACACAGATACATACACACAGACACACAGACACACAGACACACACACATACACACACACACACACACACGAGCATGTGTGCGTGCCTTTTCACAACTCAGACTCAGCTCTTCAACCTCTAGCAACCCTCATGCTGTGACTGTGGATCCTCACGTTGCCTTCTTGGGTTCGGTCCCAGTGTGTGATACCCAAGGGATTCTCTACTTACCTCAAGATACAAAATCAGAGTAATATAAATGGTATTGAGCTTTGTAAAAGAAAACTCAAACCACATGGCCTTTTCAAAGGAGGGGCTCAAACAATGACGAGAATGCGACTGCTCTCAAAGGTGAGGATGCCCTGCCTCCGGCTCACTGATGCCCTCCCTTGGTAAGAAGCTCTCAGGAAGGGAAGGGTGCCGGCCCTGGCTGACACTTGTGCTGCCATCTTGGTGAGGCCCAGCTCAGCTCTGTGCCACAGACTGGGCCCATCTATCTGACTGGAATATTCTTCCAGTCAGGCTAGGAATGACAGTAAAAAAAACTATCAAACATAGAAACCAATTTATAGTCTCCTTACCCTTTTAGATGGTCTATAGACTATGCTTTCTGACAAAACCAGACTGGTCTTTGAGACGGTTGCCAAGGAAACCAAGTAGATTGGCTTCTTAATGCATTGTGATAGAAATGAATTACCTGGAGTTCTTGAATAGGGATATATTTTCCTATAATCCCGGCTCTCTTGCAACTAATGTCTAGGGCTCAGGGTTCTATAATATATCAGGCTGCAGAACAGCGGGTGTCTGGTGGCTCCTAAAACCTATCCAGCCTGTGTCTAATGCTGTAGGGAGAAGTGATGGCAGATTGGGAGTTTCCTAGGGAGGGATCTTCCTCACTTGGTCATTTCTTGAGGCCCCTTATATAACAGGGTGGGAGGCCAAAGAGGAGGAGAAATAGACTCTTTGGTGCAAGGAAGAAGAGTCAGAAATGAGAGACATGAAAATGTAGCACAAACTAAAAGGGAGGAGTAACAGAGTAATCTAGTAAGCCCAGCCACCCGGACCCACTCCTTAGTGATAATCTTGTCCATAGTCTTGCAGTAGATGTAACAATATTTGAATCCAGTAGACTGATATTCGTGTGTGTGTGTGTGTGTGTGTGTGTGTGTGTGTGTGTTTATGTGTGTGTGTGTGTCACTGGAGACTGAACCCAGGGGTAGTCTACCTTTGAGCTACACCCTCAGCCCTTTTTATTTTTGAAACAGGTTCTTGCTAGGTTGTTGAGAATCTTGCTATGTTGTTGAGGCTGTCCTTAAACCTGCGATCCTCTTGTCTCAGCCTCCCAAATACTGGGATTACAGGCGTGTGCCACCATGCCCGACTTAGACTGATACTCTTAAAGTCACCTAGCCACCTGCATCAGAACCCCTCCAGGTGCTTGTTGAAATTCAGATTCTTGGCCTTAAACCAGACCTACTGGCTCCAAATATCTGCAGACACAGCCTGAAGATGTTCACTATATCAAGTTTCCACATCTTCTGGGAGCTGACCCGTCCTCATTGCAATGTGCATAGTCTCTGTTTCCCTGACTATTTTTATTTTATTTTTTGAGGTGTCGGGGTTCCCTGACTCTGTAGTCTCTCCAAGCCAGGCCTAGCTCAGTCACTTTCTGAGAACCTGCCCTCCTGGCTATAGCCGAGTGGCTCTTTGGTAGACAGATGGGCCAAGTTGGAGCAACCAATCCCTATACATCTGGGAATAGATGGGGCTACATTATAACACAATAACCCTAGAAACTGTCATACTATTCAGACTCATAGAAAGGTGATCAGAGCAAGCGAGATTAGACTCAGAGAGAGAAACAGTTTAAAGTCAAGGGGAAGACCTGAGTCATAGATAATCTGCACTGGTTTTTAGCGAGTCTCCTGAAAATTCCTTTTCTTTTTTTTTTTTTTTGTGGTACTGGGGATTGAACCTGGGACATTCTACCTCCGAGCTACACCCCCAGCCGTATTTTATTTCTAATTTTGAAACAGGGTCTCACTAAGTTGAGGAGGGCCTCACTAAGTAGCTGAAGCTGGGCCACGAGTCCCCTGGAAACTCTAACAATAAATTCCTATTTGGGATGAGGTTAATTCGAGTTTCATTTGTCCCTCTTGTGTGTCTAAAAGCATTCAAACATGATACAAGAGGCAAATTTGTGTCAGCTCTTGCTATTGCATTTAGATGAAGGATCCCCAAAGGATAGGTCTCCTCTATCACCTGGGAAATGTTGGGCTGGAAGGTGCTGTGCAAAGTCCTTGTCTCCACATGTTCAGGGACCAGCCCCTGAGTCCTGAGGATGTGAAGGGCGAGACGTTCTTCTGGGGCCCCGAGGTGCTGGTGCAGGATTTTGTTGAACTCTGGAATGGAAAGTGGCATTGAGATAGGGATGGACAACAGGAAGACTTCAGCCAGATGGCCCTGAGCTGCTGGTAGCACTTCAGCCTAAACTTGGTGACAGTGGACCAGTGCTGCCAATATGGAAACAGTGACTTGAAGGAATAGTGAGTAGAAATAGCCTTTCACCAAAGGCCCTGCCCTACCCAGGCTCACCTCCAACTTGTGGACTGCCAGTAGCAAAGGGACCAGAATACCCAAAATACACCCATAATGGGTGAGAGGAGTCTGTATTTATTTTTGTAGCACAGGATCACAGTCTGCTTCCCAGCCTCCTTTGCAGCTAGGTGTGGCCATGTGACCAAGTTCAGCTGGAATATGACATGGGTGGAAGTGACATGTGTCTAACCAAGCTCTTGCCTGGTTCTCTTGGGATGCTCACTCTGGGGGAAAATATCTACCATGCAAAGAGGCTGAGTACGCAGAGACTGCCTTGCAGGAGAGGGCTGTGTCAGTGCTCCCTGGTCATAGACCCAGTGAGAGGCAGCATTGGCTGCCAGCCATGTGTGTAAACCATCTTGGTCAGTCCTCTCCAGCCAAGCTTTTGGATAAGCTCAAGGGAGAGCAGCTCTGCAGAGCCCCTCCTAAATTCCTGACCCACAAAATTGAGCAAAATAAACATGGTTATTTTCTTTTGCTAAGTTTTAGGGTGATTTGTTATATAACAATAGTAACTTGAACAATCTCCATTACTGATATAGGTTTTTTGGGGGGGAGAAATTTAATTATTGGGGGTAATTCCCAGGTATCCTTAACCACTAGATCATAGTACTTCTCATTTTATTTCCAAAAGCTTTTGCAAGTTCTCCTTCCTTCCTTCCTTCCTTCCTCCCTCCCTCATTAATTAATTAATTAATTGATTATTTTTTCTCCTACTGGTGATTGAATCCAGGGGCATTTCATCTCTGAACTACACCTCCAGCCCTTTTCATATTTATTTTATATTTTTAAATTTTGAAACAGGGTCTCGCTAAGTTACCGTGTGTTAACTGTGATCCTCCTGTTTCAGCCTTCCAAGTACTGGGGTTACAGGCTTGCGTTACTGTGCCTGACACCAATATTTATTAAACTTCTAATTGTTCTTGAGTTTGAATAAGTCCTCAGACAAAGCCCACTTTCTTACGATGTCAGGAATCACATGGAGGAACAGGAAGCTCTTTCGCTCCCCTGTGTCCTTTCTCAGCTTTGCCACATATCCTGGAATACGAGCCCCACCAGGACGCCACCCTGGAGTCCCTTCCCGCTACAAAACATGAAGGCAGACCACAGCTTGTCTGCTCTGTAAAGCTTACTTCAGTCTTTGTCACGGTGTGGCTAGTTGTTTAGGTGTCAGCATGGGTTGACTGTGTTATAAGTTGCTGTTTGGGAAGGAGAAAGACCCCAAATTTGGACGTGAGCCCTATGGAACTTAGCAGGCTCTTCAAACCCTGGCATCCCCTCATCCTTGGGGCTTCTCAAAGAAGGGTTGGATTCAGTGGTGGAATAAACACAGAAGAGAAATTCCTGGACTACCATCTGAGCATTTTTGAGTTAATTATGTATTACATGGGAATTAGGTAATTACTAGAACTTTGTGTTCAAAACTCACATGGCTATGACCTTGAAAAGGGCAAGTAAAACATAAGACAGACAGGAGAATGTGTCCACCCTGACACTTGACAAGACAGCCAAGCTCCACGATCATGTGGCTTTTGTTAAGAGTCGTGTGCACAGCCTCCTCTGTTAATTAGGTACTGGCTCTGCCAACCCCCCCCCCAACCCCCAGCAGCCCACCCACAGCTGTGTGCACTCACCAAATTCATCCAAGCTGTAGTCTCTCCCTCCGTATCTGATTCTGCTTCCGTCTTCGGAGAGAACGGGCGGCGGGAAGCCTTTGAATCTGGCTACGTTTTGAAGCAACTGCGTCGGTCTCAACTGATCTCGCCAAGTGTTTACTCCAGAACTGTGAATAACATCGCATGTTCTGGAGTTATAGTGGGGCCCATAGGTTCTTCTTGGATGTACACACACATCCTCATGTACTTCTGGGTTCTCAGCATAATGGGAGCAGACAATGTACACTTGTGTGTGTAGGGGGGTGGGGTACTGGGGAGAAAGACCCCAAACTTGAATATAAGCCCGATGGAACTTAGCAGGCTCTTTGAGCCCCAGCCCTGTTTTATTTTTATTTTGAAACAGAATCTAAGTTGCAGAGGGTCTTGATAAATTGCTGAGGCTGGCCTGGTACCTGCAATCCTTCTGTCTCAGCCTCCCAAGTACTGGGATTACAAGGGTGTGCCACCATGCCCAGCTTGTGTTGTACACTTTGACTTTTGCTTAGGAATCTATTTTGGAGGCCTAAAATCCATGTCATTTTGGTCTTAGCCAATCCATCACTTTTATTTACTTATCACCTTTAATTTTTTTTATTTTTTTTTTGTCCTCAGTTAAAATGGGGAGTTTGAGACCATTGTGGTCATAATAGGTGAACTCATAAGCCAGAGATGGCAAGCTCTGTCTCATTAGGTCCTGGGGAAGGCACTGGATGGCAGGCAGGGGGAGAACACAGCACGAAGTTGATCAGTTTGGAGGAGGGGATCAGGGAAGCTTTGTTTCCTGAGGACAGAGAAGTTCTGCAGTCCTCAGCCCTTCACATCCAGGAGAGGGTCAACCAACGAGAGGAGAGGAGATGGTTCTCTGAGCACAGTTACCTATGTCATCCCCAGGGCACTACACTGTTCCAGTGGCTACCATATTACACAGGCTACAATTCAAATGGGGCAGCATGGTGCCCTGACTCCCCCTAACACAATCCTATCAGTAGAACCAGTATTTAACCTGTTGAAAGGGGCAGAGGTCAGGTGGAGCAAACTCAACCACACAACTTACATGCAGTACTGCTCAGGAATGCCGCAGTGGGACCCAAACCGGGAGAGGAAGCGGTTCTCCAGATCTATGATGGTTTCTCCTACTTTTTCATCCCGGGTAAAGGTGTCATAATCATAGACAGAAATTTTCAGGTCTTTTTCTTGAGGTAAGTAGCAGCTCAGTTCATACATCCTAAATAAAGAAATGCAGGGTTAGAATCTATCCAGGTTTCTTACAAAAACCCAGGACTCCATGCAAGGAATTCCCAGGCAGCGGCCACGGCTGTTGGGGCACAAGAGACCAGGATGGCCAGGTGGTGGCAGACTGATAGGCAGTAAATGATAGCAGTAAAACAGTAAGAGAATATATGCTTGCTTAGGAGAAAAGCACAGACTTAAATAGCTATCTTTATTTTTGATGTGTTTTGTTTTTGTGGTGCTGGGGATTGAACCTATAGGCATTCTACCTCTGAACTACACTCCCAGTCCCAGCTCTGCTTTATTTTTATTTTGAAACAGGGTCTCACTAAATTGCTGAGGGCCTCATTAAGTAGCTGAGGCTGGCCTTGAACCTGTGATCCTTCTGTCTCAGCTTTCCAAGAGAATGTTTATAAAGTTGCTGCCCAGGCTACACCCCCAGCCCTATTTTTTTCTTTATTTTGAAACAGTGTCTCACTAAGTTGTGGAGGGCCTCACGAAGTAGTTGAGGCTGGTTTTGAACTTGCGATCCTCCTGTTTCCTATCTCAGGCTCCCAAGTACTGGGACTACAAGAATGCATCACCATGCCTGGCTCTGCAATTATTTTTTACTCAGGTGTCTTGGTTTGACTAAGGAGTACTTTTTTCCCCACTTGGAACATCAATTAATATCTTATCAAAGCACTGATATTCTGTTGAACACCGTCTGGAGGATGTCAGGATGTCGTAGGAGGATGCAGAGCGATGGCCAAGCACAAAGGAAAGGCGGCTCCTTTCTGGATTCCTGTCCTAGAGTCCTCAAGAGTCTCTGCTGAGAGGATAGCCAGCTCCTAAGACAGAAGCCAGGGACTGGAGCCGCCTGAGGGACTGCAGTGCTGGCATCTCCTCAACTCCACCTTGCTGAATGGCGGGGGGGGGGGGGGGGGGGGAATCCTGCCCGCCAGGCGGCCATTGGTGGAGCAGAACCCGACAGTCTCTCTTCCTCCCGGTGGCTCCATGAAAGACTTTCCTGCAGCTCAGTTAAGCTGGAGCCGGGCCCCTTCGAGACAGCACTCTAGACAGGGTCGTCTTTCTCCCTTTAAGCTGCCTTTCCCTGCTCCAGCTCCCTCACTGGGCTCCTTCCTGCCCTACGTGCCTTTTCCTGTCTAGACCTCGGGGCTGGATCAGCGGAAGAAAAGGAGAACGATCACATTGCCGTGCCAGAGGATTACTTCCATTCCCTGGCTCTGGCATGTAGCCTCAGGGTGTGCAGCACAGAGGGCGAGTGTGTGTGTGTGTGTGTGTGTGTGTGTGTGTGTGTGTGTGTGTGCACATGTGCCTGTGCATGCCTGGGGGCCCAGCATGTGGTCTTGTGTGCATGTGTGTTATTAGTCATGTTTGAACATGAGAGACTTTGAGTGGTAAAGACTCGTGTGTGTGTGTGTGTGTGTGTGTGTGTGTGTGTGTGTATGTGTACACACACACATATGAGAAAAAGAGAGAGAGAATGAAGAAATACGAACCAACAAATAGAGGCCACCTGGCAAACAAGAACGCAGTTTCTCCCACTCAGCAAGGTTCTGGAAAAATAACACCATTCTCACAAATGTTTTAGACAAAGAGCATCTTTCTGCAGGTGCCAGCTTTGCCATGAATGTGAAGTGGTGCCAGTGGTGCTGGAAGAGCCCGGGCTTGGAGTTGGGAATTCTGCCTAAACCTGGGCTCCATCCCTTCCTCATTGCCCATGATGCCAGGCTGCTAAGCCCTGCCCCACCAGGCTAACAAGTTCGACACGGATGGAAATCAGATGGTGGCAGCAGCAGAGTGCCCAGTTGAAGCTGCTCAGTTGCTGGGGTCAGAAGGTCGGGGCCGGCATCCTGCCTCTGCCCTCTGAGCCTCTGTTTCCTCTGGTGTAAAATGGGGATAATAACAAAGGCACCTGGGAGTTGTGAGTTGTTTTATTTTGTTTTGCATCACTGGGAATGAAACTAGGGGCATTCTACCTCTGAGCTACACCCCCAGCCCTTTTTTATTTTTTTATTTTGAGGCAGGGTCTTGCTAAGCTGCCTAGGCTGGCCTTGAACTGTGACTCTCCTACCTCAGCCTCTGGAGTTGCTGGGATTGCAGGCCTGTGTCACTGAGCTATGAGATTTTTGAGATGTTTTGTAGAAATGACTTGGCTACTGCCTGCATGCAGTGAATGCTCAGCAAACGTTAGCTGAACGGGAAGCAGTTTACAGCTGAAAAAGGTGGTCCTATTTTCATAGCACTTAGATCTGGTCACCTGAGATGGTCTTGATAAGAGAAATGTCTGTCCAGAAACAAGTCCTAGGTTTTAACCGTAAAGAAAATAATACTTTTTCATGAATCTTTGGGAACAAGCAAGGCGTGGTGGCTCATGTCTGTAATCCCAATACTTGGGAGGCAAAGACAGGAGGATCACAGGTTCAAGACCAGCCTCAGCAACCTAGTAAGACTCTCAGCAACCTAGCAAGACCTTATTTCAAAACAAAACATAAAAAGGGCTGGGGATGTAGCTCAGAGATAGAATGTATTGCGTGTACATGTGCTAACACACACACACACACACACACACACACACACACACACACACAATTTTGGGAACTGAAGACAGGATAGGACATTTTGACCCTATCATCTTCTGTCCTCTCCTGGTTTGGATAACATTAAATACATTCACTGATGGGACCAGGATATTCTGGAAAACATAGCCCAGACTGGATTCTGGAGGTGGGAACAGCATCTCACTACAGCTAAGCCTCTCCACCTCTCCCTCTTGTGCAGAACCTACAAGCGTGCTGTGCTTGTGAGCCTCGAGCTGGCTCTGTCCCTCCTCCCTCAAGGCCTGTGAGCACATCTGCCCTCAGAGAAGCCCACCTCCTGACTAACTTTCCTCATGACACTTTCTGATTTCATGAAATATTTTTATTTGTGCCTTTACCTGTTTGTTTTACCTATTCCCCTGATTAGAACATTTGTCTAACTCATGACCAAGCTCAGTGCCAGACACCCATTACATGCTTAGTACATGTTCCATGAAGAAATAAGCCACAGGGAAAGAAAAATGTTTGGAAATATACCTTACCTGCCAAAAACTGGGTTGAGAGTGTTGGGAACGTAGTGATCTCGGTCCTCAATTACTTTTCTGCCCAGTGTTATTTTTATGTAAGGGTCACACTGTGGGGACAAGACGGATGAAATGCTACATCACCCTAGGGTGCAAGTGTAAGTCAATTTCGGGGATAGACTCGGCTCGCTTCCACACCCACTCCTAAGTGACGACAGGTGGCACTGTGACCCTGTGCACCCCAGACCAGCTCAGAGCAACATTCCCCTTAGGGTGTCAGTAGCTGGGGGGGGGGGGAGTCCCAGGTCACATCTGTAAAATGAGAAAGCCCAACCAGAGGGCCTTAAGCCCCTGCAAGCTCTTAGGAAAATCTCCATGGGGACAATTCTGTTGAATACATTGTTTTGATAAGAGTATCTTTCCCCTAGTGAGATAACAGACGCCCAGAAAGAAAGAACACAACAATTACTGCGACTGAGGACTGTAATTATCCTGCTACAGGAGAAGGTCCCACACCCAAGCTCTTACCAGGCCATTGTTGTCCTGGGGTTGGAGCTCTAAGCCTCGAACAATGTAGATCCGAACTGTGCATTCCTGTGGGACGCTGTCAGGTAATTCCCGAAATTGCCTGGGAGGGGCCGGCACGCTGGGGTCATCTGACAGGGGGTAGATTCGGAAGGAGCCCTAAGAGAGAGACACAGGTGACTCACAAGGCCCTGGGCAGCCTGGGCCATGCCCTCCTCCCCAGGGCATGCGGGGACGGTTGCAGATGGTGGGATCGGGCAAGGGAGGGCTGCTTTTTGTGAAAGAAACAACATACTTGGCACTTCCTGTGTCTCCAGTAGGGAAAGGGAAATGATTATAGTGTAGTTATGTGAGAGATGGGCTGGGGGAGGGCAGGGCAGACCAGGGCCAGGCGATCCCCTGGGCAGGAGGTGGAGATGACATTGGTCAGTGTGAGGGGAGCTGGTGGCAAGAAGGGGTAAAGAGGAGCTGAGTGCAGTGGTGCATGCCTGTAATCCCAGTGCTTGGGAGGCTGAGACAGGAGGATGGAAGGTTCAAGGCCAGCCTCAGCAACATAGTGAGACCCTCAGCAACAGCAAAATCCTGCTTCAAAATAAAAAAATGAAGAGAGGGATGGGGGTGTAGCTCAGAGGTAGAATGCCCTTGGGTTCAATCCCCAATAACCAAAAAAGGGGGGAGGCTGGTGAAAAGGTGCTCATGCTTTGGAGACAGGAGCAAACCTGTCTCCCAAAGTAGTAAGTAGTAAGAGTGATTTCCCTTCCTTTGCATTATCCCCACGACCCCGTCCCACTCTCAGGAGAAGACTTGCTCAGCCTTTAGTCTCCACTGAAAGATGTCACTTTGCCTGGGACCCCTCCCTGACTGTCGTTGCCTGCTCTCTTCTAACCCCGAGCTAGGCCCTGTCACAGCACTGAGCTCGACCCCAAATGGCCCATCTGTCTATATTCTCCGATAGACTGTGAGCCTCCTGAGCGGGGACATGCATCTTGGTCATCACCCTACTGCTAGAGTCTAATACAGGGCTCTGTGTCTAGAAGGGGTACAAGGAAAGTTGTAATTTTTATTTGGGGGGTACTGGGGTTGAATTCAGGGTAATTTGACCTATGAGCTACACCCCTAGACCTTTTTTAAAATTTTGAGACAAAGTCTTGCTACGTTGCTGAAGCTGGCCTCCAACTTGCAATCCTCCTGTCTCAGTCTCCCAGGTACTGGGATTCCAGCCGTGGGCCACCACATCTGGCACAAGGAATTTTTTTGTGTGTGTGTGGTTCTGGGGATTGAACTCAGGGGCATTTTACTTCTGAGCTACACCCTATAGCCCTATTTTATTTTTATTTTGAAACAGGGTCTCACTAGGTTGATGAGAGTCTCACTACTTGATGAGGCTGTCCTTGAATGTGCAACCCTCCTGTCTCAGACTCCCAAGTACTGGGATTACAAGTGTGCACCACCACACCTGGCTACAAAGAATGTTTTTGTGTGACTATGCTTGCCAGCTGGATGGAGAGGCTGTCAAGTCTATTTTGAAAGCATCATAAACACAGGGGGAACACTGAAGCTGGAGTTTGAGCACGTGGGCCTAAATTCCAGCTCTCTTTATTCAGCAAAGCAGAATTAAAGAAGCACCTACTATGTGCCAGGGGTTGAGAATCCCAAACTCAAGGATAACTTAGCTTGATGCTCATGCCCACTTTGGCTGCTTGGTGGGAGACTCTCAGGAGAAGGATGTGATGACCGTGTGTAGGGTTTAATCCCCTGATCCACTGGCCTTGTCTGCCACGGGCAAAGGATTAGGAAGAGGTGGCACATCTTTGGTGTCTTTGCCAAGTGTGGTTGGAGGGAGGGGCAGCCATAAAAACTGGCACAATGTGAAAGGTGCCTGTAAGGCGGCAGCTGAACCCAGACCTGTGGGAGCCCAGAGCGGGAGTGAGTCACATGGCCGGAAGCCACCGGGGACTCTTGGCAAAGAGTGTGACATCTGAGCTGGCATTTAAGTCATGCATGGGACTGTCAGACACAAAGAGGAAAGGAAGGGCTTCCAGGGAAGGGAGAAGAGGCTGTCCCAGGGCTCCACAAGGTGCGTGCGGGGCTTGGCAGAGGCTCTCCGGCAGGGCGTGTGAGGGAGGGGCGGCAGGGGACATGTCGCTTGTGAAAGGCCAGCTCTGCCTTTGGAAGGAGTCTTGACCTTATGCAAACCCAAGTGGCATGTTTAAGCCACCAACATGCAGGGTCTGGTTCAGTTGCCTGGGGGACAGACTGGCTAGGAGGGAGATGGTAAAGGATGGCGAGGACAGAGGCCTGGGAAGCTGCCACAGCGGTCCTGCAGAAAGCCTGGAGGGTGGAGGGGTGGGAGGGAGGAACTGCCCTTGGGAGGGTATGAATCTGTAGGATTGAAGACTGGTTGGCAGAAGTAGGGACAAGGAAAAGGTACTGAGAATGGCCTTGAGCACATTCTTTTCCTCAGTAGCAACTACTACTTCCTTCAGAGGTCAGAGAACATGATCCTGCTAGAGGCTGGCTGTCCTTTAGCCTAGGTCCACAAGGACAATCAAGGTGGACTTTAAGTAGCATGCACATGAGGTAGGAAACCCAGTCAGAGTCTTAGAAATATTCTTAGGAGTTTAGACCCAAGAGGGGTGAAAGTAAAAGTTTCCTAACCCCTGCTCCTAGCTGCCTGCAAGCAAGCAAGCAGACACTTCCAACAGATGAAGGAGCTGTTTCTTTAGCAACCCAGAGTCATGATCCAGGAGTTCTTTCTAACATAAACAAGAGAAAGCCAGTTAAAAGACTGGAGAGAGCTGGGGGGTGGTATGTAACTTAAGCATCCTGTTTAGGCTAGGTATAATAAATCTAAAGGTTACCCCTCCCCTCTCCAAAGTGAGAGACCAAGGGTATAAGAATCGTGTGAGCCCGTTGTTCGAGGCTCAGATCCGTGAGTTTGTCAACTGAGCCATTTACCGGTAAATAAAGAAACCTGTCTCTGATTTCGGCCTCTGGAAATTCTGTCTCGGGAACCAAGGGAACTGAGAAAGGGGAAACGGAGTCTCCTGTAACACACATGCTTATTTTACTCACCTTAAACTCTCCGACCACAGAAGGATCTTCATTCTCATCCGATTTGCCTCGGTACAACTTGAAAGTATCTGAGAAGTCGGTCAGGCCTGCGAAGTCGGCCACATCCTCTAGTTCACAATTGTAGATCTGAAAACCATCAACAGATTCTTAATTTCTTATTGAAATGCAGGTGTAGGCTAAAACCCAAAAGACCAACAATACCACATGGGCACGAGGCTGTGGATGGAGCAACTGGAACTCTCAAATTGCTGATGGGAGTAGAGAATGACACAGCTACTTTAGAAAATGTCTGGTATATTCCTATGGAGCTAAATATCTACCTATCCTAAATAGCACTCCTAGATATTAACCAAAGAGAAATGAAACCATGTCCATGTGATGCAAGAATGTCCTTAGAAGCTTCAGTAGCAGCAGAATAAATAAACACATTATGGTATATCCACAGAGTGGAATACTAGTCAGAAATAAAAAAGACAAACTACTGATACACACAACATGATGACTCTCATAAGTAGAATCTGGGGCTAAAGAAGTCAGACACACACAGAATAAACATTGTGATTCTGTAGAGTATAAAACCAGGCAAAACCAATCTATGGTTATAGAAATCAGATCAGTGGCCTCTGGAGGGGTGAGGGTTGGGGAGAATTGGCTGGAAAGAAACCCAAAGGAGCTTTCTGTGGTGATGGAAATGATCTTTGCTTTTTTTTGGGGGGGGTGCACAAATGCATACATTCAAACCTTGTTGAATGGATCGCTTATTGGATGCAAATTATGCCTTGATAAAGAGCTAGAAGAATGCCGGGCGTGGTGGCACACGCTTGTAATCCCAGTACTTGGGAGGATCGCAGGTTCGAGGCCAGCCTCGGCTACTTAGTGAGGCCCACCACAACTTAGTGAAACCCTGTTTCAAAATAAAGAATAAAAAAAAATAGGACTGGGGGGGGTGTAGGTTGGAGGTAGAATGCCCCTGGGTTCAATCTCCAATACGGAAAAAAACCAAAAACAAACAAACAAAAACTAGAAGAAAAGGAAAGGAAGAAAATGAGAAGAGGGAGGAGGATGGAGTGAGTATGAGATTGATCTCCCAGCCTTGTATGATCCTTTTTTTAAAAAAATAAGAGCCTTTTCACATGCTAATGTTTCTTAAGCTATAGTAAGATGTTATGACAATAACATATGAGGTAGGTTTTTCCATCTTGAGGGGGAAAAGTTTTTTTCTTTTTTTTGGGGGGGAGGTGGTGATACCAGGGATTGAACTCAGGAGCATTCTACCTCCGAGCTACACCTCCAGGTCTTTAAGAAAAAATTAATTTTGAAACAGTTTTGCTACATCGCTAAATTGCTGAGGCTGTCCTGGAACCTGTGATCCTTCTGTCTCAGCCTTCCAAGTACTGGGATTATAGACATGCGTCACCAGGCCTGGCTGAGGAAAAGTATTTTAGTGACTAGATAGTTCTCATTTAATTTTTTTTCCTCCTATACATTGCTCTGATTAGCATTTGCTTCTACTTGAGTGCATTATGGGTTAAAAAGTTGAAGGAAGAACTGGAAAACCCAGAACTTTAACAGAATGCTCCGAGAGAGCCAGCCCTGCCAGCCCTGCCTAGTTCTATGGCTTGTCCTTCTCCTGGACACATGTGCCCCTTGTTGTGATTTTATGCCACATATGTGTGACAGAATCAACTTGTCAGCTAGCAAAACTGACCCCTGTTCAGGAGACACAAGGAAGCATGTTGACCTCTGGTGTTGTTCTGCAAAGAACACGGTGACTTCTGGGCTCCCTGAGTCAACTGGATAATTGTTAAACTAATAATGTGGTACCAACCCATTCCCAGCCCTCTGCCAGATGCCCTTAAGCCCCTAAGTGGCCGTCATGAAGCCTTAAAGTCTTGGCCAAGCCAAGCCTGTTGCAACAGGGTTCTCTGGAGGCCAGAGGTATTCCTGGCCCCTCAGCATCCTTCCTCTGTCATTCAGTCTTCTCAGCTCTGTCTGGGGCCAGTTTTTCTCTCCTTTTCCTTCTCTTCCTCCTTTTTTTTTTGGTATTGGGGATGGAACCCAGGGGACATTCTACCTCTGAGCTACACACCCCCAGCCCTTTTTATTTTATTTTTTGTTTTGAAACAGAATCTTCACTAGGTTGCTGAATGTCTCTCCAAGTTGCCGAGGCTGTCCTTGAACTTGCCATCTTCCCATCTCAGCCTTCCCAGTCCTGGGATTACAGGCATGCACTGCTAGGCCTGGCTGAGGACAATTTTAATGGATGTTGATTCCTCCACCCACAACAGCACAGGCCCAGGTACCTTGAGTTTGGAATAGCCTTTCTGGATGTATTGTCCACATTTTTCATGTTCTCCTGAGGAAGCATAAAATTTACTCCACCAGTCAACAATTTCTTCCTCCTAAAGACATGTCAAAATGAAAAAAAATTATTAGTGATGACCTAAACTTCCAATTTATGCAGGACAACTCCTATGTAACGGGTGAGAGAAACAGGTACTTCTGACCCTGTTGAAGTGAGATTTTGTGCCTTTATGTGCATGCTGCACAAAACCTTCATGACATTTCTGCTTAGAAGGTAGGGGACAAATGACCAATGAAATGTATTTGGTTTTAATTTCCAAAGTTATGCTAACTGATTTTCTCATGCCCTATACATGTGATCTATTAATTTGCTGTTACCTTTTTACCCTGTTAAGTTGATATTTACATATGAAAATAAATGAAAGCCAAACCTCCAATATACATTTTCTACTCTCTAGTTTCCTTGGCTCCTTTAGCCAGTGATGCACTGTAATGTGAAGCTCACTAAGCTAAGAGTTGGAAAAACTGGTCTGATTCAAGTTTCATCCTTATGTTGTTCTAAGCCAAACCCTCAGGTGACAAGCCACACTGGCTGGGGCAAGTTGTTCAACATCTCTGAGCATCAATTCCTTCATCCACTGATAATGACAGTGGGGTAATAGCAGCTTGCCTTCTTCTACCTCAGAGAGTTGATTTGGAAATGAAATAAGATCGCTAAGAGAAAGAGTTTTGAAAATTCAAAATGTGGTACAAAAGGAAGGCAGCATTACGGTTTGTTTAGACCAGTGGCCCTCAACCTATCTGCATACTCTGATTCAATCAGTCTAGGCTGGGACCTGGGTGTCCAGTATGGCCTCGGAAGTTCCCTGGGTGATTCAAATGATGTAGCCAGGGTGGACAACTTTTGTTTTTGTTTGGTTTTGGTTTTGTAGTACTGGGGACTGACAGTCTGGATCATCCTAAGCAAGTGCTCTACCACTGAACTATACCCCAGCCCAAGAGAACCTCTGACTTTGTGGGGTGGTTCTTGGTTGGGGAGAGGGGACAATATATGAGTCACTTGTAGTACATTTTCAAACTACAGAAACATTCCCACTCAGACATATAGCAAGAATGGATTATAAAGCCAGGTGTAGTGGTGCATGCTACCCAGCTACCCAGGAAGCCAAGGTAGGAGTACCAAAAATTCGAGGCTAGCCTGGGCAACTGAGGGAGACCCTGCCTCAAAATAAATAAATAAATAAATAAATAAATAAATAAATAAATAAATAAATAAATAAATAGATGAGTAGGGTATAGCATAGAGGTAAAATTTTCATGGATGTAATCCCTAGTATTGCAAAAGAAAGAAAGAAAAAAGAATAGATCATTTGTCCCACTCATTGCTTATTTTAATCTGTCAGAAATAGTGATGTCAATTTTCATGGATGTAATCCCTAGTATTGCAAAAGAAAGAAAGAAAAAAGAATAGATCATTAGTCCCACTCATTGCTTGTTTTAATCTCTCAGAAATAGTGATGTCAAAAAATACAAGTATACAAGTGTCACCTGCAATATAGACTCCTGTTCAGTCTTGGATTAAGGGACAAGGCACATGAAAGGCTATTTCTTATTTGTTGTGTGTGTGTGTGTGTGTGTGTGTGTGTGTGTGTGTTTACATACATGTGTTTTTATATATACATTTATGTATTTCTTATACACAGGTAACAAAGAGGTACTCCCACTTTATGGATCAGCAATGCCCCATTTAGAAAAAATTTATTTATGTGTCAATTATAGGCAGAACATACATGAATCTTGAATGGAGTAGGATGTATACAATAGTTACCTTTTCCGACAGCTGCACATGCACAGGTATGGTCAGGAAGATGGCAAACCATGTAACAGGTCGCACGGATATTAGGTTTAAGAATCCATGAACATTGGGGAGAGGGGAAGGGGATGAGAGAGAGAGAGAGAGAGAGATTATTTTTTGTGTATGCTTTATGTTATCAACATCTTTATGGATTATTTAAATTACTCTAGTCAAGACCACCTCATCATTGAACACATCTTATTAATTCCTTCTCTGAAAATGTGCAAAAAACTGTTCATCATCCTGCCCCAACCTTGTCATTCCATTTTGTACCTCAAGTATGTCCCAAGCGTGGCTTAATTTTCATCCCTCCAAAAGCTCTCCTGTTGCAAGAGGAGCATGACTGCAAGTCCTTCTTTGGGTCCCCTCCCCAGACCTGTGTTACAGCACCACATAAATGCTCACCCATCAACTTGTTCTAATATGAAGCGCCATGTTTCTCATTGGCCAAATCCTTCCAAATGAATTTTGGCTAAGTCCTTCCAAATGAATTTTTGCATAGAGAATTCCCCCCTAATCTCAGGGCACACCCAGGAGATGTGAGGAGAGAGAGCTAGAATGTCGGGGCTTGAGTTTCTCTTTATATCTTCCAGGATGTAGCCAAGCTCACCCTCAGGGGTGGTTTGAAGAAATGTTGCTTAGACCCCCAGCCCCTGAAATCCTAACTCAAGTTCATTTCTTGAGTTAAGATTCATTCCCCTGCTTGTCGCTGGCGCCCTCCCCACACCTGCTGCATGGGAGGGAAACCAGGCTTCCACAGGGCTCCTCTGTATTTCCAGTTGATTTTTGTTTCACACAACGGAACTGCTAAGACAGGCAGAGAGGTAGACAGGTGTATCAATTCTTCCTATTAGATTCATTCCAAAGCGGGATTAAGGGTTAGATCATTGTAGCTGAATTGAGATTTTGGAGAGAGGAATTTACTAAAAATGAGTTCACACTCTCAAGGGCTCCTGAATTTAGATATCTGTTTATGCACATCTATTTTCAGTCATTTACAATACTGCTTCAAAGAATAGTTTGTGCTTTAAAAAAAAAAACACAATTCAAGACAAGTTGCTGATTTTGAAATTTAGGATTAGAAAAAAATTAAATAAAATTTAGGAGTAGTATGGGAGAATTCATTGGTGCCAACTTGTTCATTAATTCATTTATTTTGGTATTGAGGATTGAACTCAGAGGTATTCTACTTCTGAGCTACATCCCCCAGCCCTATTTTATTTTGAAATAGGGTCTAGCTAGGTTGATGAGAGTCTTACCACTTGCTGAGACTATCCTAAAACCTGTGATCCTGTTGTCTCAGCCTCCCAAGTACTGGGATTACAGGCGTGCGCTACCATGCCCGGCTTTGCCCATTAATTCTTTTGGAAAAGTAAAAAGTAATGCAAGGGATGAGACTCCCTTTATTATATCTAATAATGAATTTGCAATTTGAGAGTCGAATCATTCAATGGCACAGAAGATTCTTCCCTTAGGCTTAAAACAATCCTATTCATTTAAATCGCCACTCACTCCAAAATCTACTAACAGAAAGAATCTGAAGGAAGAATTCAAGTCTCCAGAGTGAGGACCCGCGGTCCCAGGTGGCTCCATGCATTGTCTCATCATACATACATGCACGGTCGTTGGAGAAGCCAGTTTGCTGAGCGCTGCTGACATGCTGCTTAAGCACTGGAATTGGAAGGCATGGGTTGAGATGACCATGTGGGAATGTCCATGTCATCTGGCTAGCACTAGAGCAGATGGCCCCAGACCCTGATTTCTCACTTTTCTTGTGAGAGTGCTGACCCCCAAAGAGCTCCTGTGGACATCACAGAGTCATGCCTTGAAGTTTCTGGAGTGCTACACTTCACTGAAAGACACAGTATCCAGCACCCAGCAGCAGCACAGTTTTGATCCACCCCTCAGTTCACCCAGATCTGAGGCCTGAATTGAGTTAGTGGTAAAATATGTATTTTCCATGTATGTTACATATACATGTAAAACAGGACATCAGCAACCTGGTCCTTGGCTCTTCCAAATCTCAGCATTGCTCCTTTGATTTTGCGGAGATGAGCAATGTCTACCTGTATGAGCAGGTGGATGCAGGTTTTTAGAGGAGATTCCTACCAGCCTTTCTCATGAACATGGTGTGCCTCAGCTAGGTGTGAGGAGAGCTAGCGGATTAAA
This sequence comes from Graphiurus murinus, assembly GCA_004027655.1. NCBI lineage: Eukaryota > Metazoa > Chordata > Mammalia > Rodentia > Gliridae > Graphiurus > Graphiurus murinus. The sequence continues at coordinate 39,120 of PVLC010006747.1, forward strand.
GTCATTTATAGTGTAGCGGGAATGACTGATCTGCTGTCCTCAATCCTGCTATGCTGCAAGGGTAAAGTGTAGGATGCAAACTGACCTTTCATAATGGATCACTACAATAGCTGAGTTATTGTCAAAATGCAAGAAAAATTTACATAGATTATTGATTTATTCTTCTCCTTATTCCCTAATAGTACTTAGGGCCACAGAGTACTCAGATGCATGTAAGAAGAACTGACTGACAATGGCAGATGGTAAAGTTGGAAAGAGATTATTGAGCAGTATCTTACACTACCTTTTTCTGGACTAGTTGTGAAAATATACATTTAAAAAAAACTTTTTTTTGGTACTGGGGCTTGAATCCAGTGGCATTCTACCTTCAAGATATACCCCTATCCCTTTATATTTTTGTTTTGAAACAGGGTCTGGCTAGGTTGCTGAGAATCTCACAATGTTGCTGAGGTTGGTCTTGAACCCATCCTGTCTCAATCTTTCAAGTACTGAGATTACAGGTATGTGCCAACATACCTGCCATAAAAAATTGTGAGTTTATTACACCTAATTTCTTCCAAGGGTACTACTGTCTTAATGAGACCAATTAGGGTTGTTTACAACAACCCTAATGTCCTATGGGATAGAGAATTGGATACTGTCATTTGAGACTAGAATTTTCCAATAGTAGAATCAAATGTACTTTAATACTGACTGTGGAGACCACATTTATTACAGTCCAATTGTTAGTGAGTTTAACACAGTGGGAAGGAAGTGGGTTTCTTTAAAGGCACTGTTTATGGACATAACATATTAAAGGGAAATCATGTGCATTTTTTGGCCAGTTTGCACATTAAAACATGCTGTGAGAGTTTATCATAAATGCCAAAAGAAACAGTGAGATATTTGGTGTTTTCTTTTTTCTGGGTTGAGACTTTTCTTTCCTCTCCGTCTTGTAGAAGTGGCTGGGGCTTTAAAATAGGGTCCTAAGTAAGTATTTCCACCAATTACTTTACTTCAAAACCACAGTGATTATAAAAATCTAGGATGTCCCATATACTGACAAAGAGGGCCATTAAAACTCATGACATTTCTGCTTTGTGTAGAGAAAAACCTGGCGTGGTTCCTGCATCCCCATTCTGACATTGCAGTGCTATCAGTTTGCTCCTGAAATGTCTCTTTCCAGAGAATGACATCACTTGGATTGTCCATGCCAGTGGTTCTCTACTTGCATGCATATGTAGGAAGTCTGGGTGGCTGAAGTCTGGGTCTCTCTCTCTCTCTCGCTTGGCAAGTAGGGTGGGGCCTGGGTGTGGATCATATTTTGAGTGTCCTGAGTGACTAGTGAGGACCGAGGGCCTCTAGTCTAGACAACATCTTTGTAACTGAGTGCACAATTCAGCTTCTAGTGTCTACTTGGCCCTCAATAAACAAGTTTCATGACTTGTTTTAATGGCATTGAATGGTTGCTTAACTGATTTCACCAAGTGCTTAGACTTCTGGAAGGTAAAACTGACAGTAACCAACGATTGGTTCCAAGGCCTACCTTAGAAGCCAGTAACGGTTTCGTGTCTTCTATTTCAATAACGATGTCCCGGCAGGGTGGTGCAGAGAGGAGAGAAGCTACGAAGCAAATAATTTCATAACCTATGAGACTTTGAAAAAATACAGTGGTGAGCATCCTACTCCAAGTTCAAGGGTGATCTTAGATGGGATTTTCTGAACGAAGAGGGCTACACCTGAGCGTAGAAAACAACCCAATCGCTCATCACTTTTCCCAATATGCAATATGGTTTTAAGCATTTTCCAGGGGGAAATACTTTAAAAATGTGATGTGGTGTTAAGCATGACCTGTTTTTCTTTTGTTGTGGACAATTAGTACAGTGCCTATACATAGGAAAGACACAGAAAAGAATTGTGCCAACACATATTTTACAGGATGTGGGAGTCAGGATGAGGGTGGGGAACCTACATCTGAAGGAGATTCCTTTTTGGGATTTGTTCATCAGACACAAAAAATAAACAATAATAAAAAAGGAGGGGATAAGAGAGGAGTGGGGAGGAGAGAGGAGGGGAAAGCATGGTGCATAGGTGCATATTTGGGGTCTGAGGTTGCAGTGGTGGATTTGGCCCTTGCTCTCACACTGTATGCAGAAGGACAGACAACGCCCTGAGTTTTTGTGCAATTCCCCAGGTATCTGTAACTCTGTCGAGCCAAAAGAGCTTTCTGTTTAATCCACCCAGGCAATTAACAAGTGGGACATTCAGGAGGGAAGACACAGTTCTAGGTACCTACCATGTGCCAGGCAGTGGGCTAAGCACTTTACCTAAGTGATCTCATGAAATCCCTCAATAACCCTTTCGAATATGCACCATTATTTCCTCGCTAAAGATTTAACAACAAGCAAGCAGAAGCTAAGAGAAAGCAAGTCATTTGCTTCAGGTCAAATAGGAGTAAATGAAAGTAAGTAACCAAGGTCCGTTTGACCCCAAAGCTTGTACTTTTTTTTTTTTCTTGGTACTAGGAATTGAACCCAGGGGCATTTTTACCTCCGGGCTCCACCCCTAACCCCTTTTATTTATTTTAAAACAGGGTCTTGCTAAGTTGCTGAGGCTGACCTTGAATCTTCAATCATCCTGTCTCAGCTTCCCAACTTACTGGGATTACAGGCATGTGCCACCATGCCTGGCCCAAAGTTTATATTTTAACCATCACACCAGAACCTATTGAAAAGATGTTCAATAAATATCAGAGAAATATTCAGGGAGCTGTGGGGACAAGGGAGACTGATCCTTATTGAGCATCTGTGATATACCAGTTGCTACATGAGGTCATTTTACATGCATGAGGTGCCCCTGAATCTATAACCAGTCTCTATACTTCCAAGGTAGGCTGGCCTGCCACTCCAGACAATTGCAGCAATACAGAATGTGAAAGCCAGATGGGCTGGGATGTGTGAGCACAACTGTATGCAAGTTCCTTCTCATAAATCCATTCTCTGCTTTACTATTCTCATGGAAACAAAGCCTGAGGGTCCTGGGGAAAGTGTATTGTGTGTGCTTCCAATATTACTCCTCAACTTTTATCCTATTTTTTTTTTTTTTTTTTTTTTTTTTTAGGTACTGGGGAATGAACACAGGGGTGCTGTATCACTGAGCTACATCCACAGCACTTTTATAAATTTTTTTCTATTTTGAGATAGGTTCTTGCTAAGTTGCTCAGGCTGGCCTCGAATTTGCAATCCTCCTGCCTCAGCCTCCCATGTTGTTGGGGTTACAGGCATGCACTACTACATCCAGCAACCTATCATTGGTTTTAAGAAAGTACCAGATTTCTCTCATCTGAGGCTCTCTGAAGCTCTGTCCACTCTCCACCTTAATTCTACAGTGTCACTAACCGAGAGGCCTCTGCCCTGGGCCAAGCCTGTCCCTGACCACAGAGACAAACTGGTCCACACCAGTTCTCTGCGGCCAGAAAAAGTTCGAAACATTTGTACCTGCCTATTGATTTCTCACATTTGGACCAAAGACCTTCCTAGGAAAAATAAGATGAAAATAGTTCCTCTCCACTGAGTGACTCCAGATAAAACAAGTCCTGCAGTTACAATGATCCTCATTGTTATAAAAACGATTGCAATTTTAGGCATCATGGACTCAGCACAAAATGTCTCATATGGGATGGTTTTTGATAAGCACATGCTCAAATGTGATTGTCAAGTCTCTCCTCGCCCCCTTTTGAATCAGGGATACAGGATGTTCAGACCCATGGAGCAGATGATTTCCAGAAGCTCTGTAAAATAAAGACCAAACCTTACAGAAAAGCTTAAAGAGAGTCAGTCTGTGGCATAGCTGTTGCATAGGAGCTATCTGTTTCAGCATTGAAGTCACCAATGACAGCTGAGTAGGGTGTTTCAGTCCTCCACTGAGGCCCTAGGATCTTGTTCACTGAAGTGACTGAGGCCCTAGCCTCTAATAGTCCAGGGCACACAGCAAGGTAAAAACGGGAAACTACTGAGGAGGTAAAAGAAAAAAGATACCATTTGCTATTATTTATTATGGAAATCTAAAGTATAATGCCCTGTTTATTATTTACACATTAATTATATGACCTAAACCTTTCCTCTATGGGTAACAATGAGATATCTTTCTTTTTTCTTTTTTGTGGTACTGGGGATTGAACCCAGGGGCATTCTACCTCTGAGCTATACCCCCAGTCCTATTTTTCATTCTTTATTTTTAGAAACAAGGTCTCACTAAGTTGCAGAGGACCTCACTAAATAGCTGAGACTGCCTGCGAACCTGGATCCTCCAGTCTCAGCCTACCAAATACTGGGATTATAGGCACGGGCCACCACACCCGTCTAATAAGATATGTTTCAAATTACATCACAACAACATTATTGTCATGCATTAATGAGGTGGGATCACAGATGGGAAGTAATTTGAAATAAAAGCCTCCTGCTCCCTCAGTCCTCCTGGAGAGCGTGGTTCCCTATATTTTCCTATTGAGATATTTATTACCTTGGACTGAGACCACTCATTTTCTTGTTTATCTTCCCTGCTGAACTCTTGCACTATGGGAACAAGGCTGTCTTGGGCTCCTCAGCCTCCCAAAGATTTATATTGATGAATGGTTTTCAATGAATATTCAATAATCATTTGTTGGAAGGAAATTACTTTATTCCTATCACTAATGTGGGAACAGCTTTCCCTGCATTTCTAGCTTTCATCTTGAAAGGCAAATAGGAACCTGTAAATCCCATTACTTGGGAGCCTGATACAGGAGGATTGCAAGTTTGAGGCTAGCCTCAGCAACTTAGCAAGGCCCTCATTGATTTAGCAAGACTCTATTTCAAAATTAAAAAAATAAACAGGTCTGGGGATGTAGCTCAGAGGTAGAACGTCCCTGGTTCAATCTCAAGTACCTAAAAAAGAAAGACAGAGAGACAGAAAGAAAGAAAAAAAAGAAAGAAAGAGGGAGAAAGGGAGGGAGGGAGGGAGGAAGGAACGAACGAACGAAAGAAGGAACGAAGGAAGGATAAATTCATCAAACACTTCACGCTTCTTCAAAAGACATCTTATGTTCATGGGAAGTAATCTTTTGAGCCCTGGGCCTCCCAACTAGGCCAGAATTCTAGTAGCACTACAACTTACTATCTTTATTTCCTTGGAAAGTTACATAGCCCACAGCAAATCAAACTGTTTCCTCCTCTGCAGAATCTAGACAGGAAATACATACCTGGAGAAGGTTATGTAAAGATTATGCATGACAAGCCCCAAACTCCTTTCCAGATTTGCATTTTACCTTTGAGCTGTGGCACAATGTCCTCCTTTCCTGCATACGGGTCACAGCGGAAGCGATCCAGGTGGTCAATGGTGCACTGGCCGACAACAGGCTTCCGCCCAAACTGCCTGTGGTCGATGACCTTGATCACCAGCGGAGGCATGTACAATTCCTCCTTGGGCAGAAACTGGTGGGCAAGAAAGGTGGGTGTCATTTCTCTTTGCAAGATCAGACAAGGGCGGCTTTGCCAATAAATTTCCCCAAGGAAGCAACCCAGATTCTCTTTGTCCACTATGCACAGCCTGCTGGACTCATAATAAGTAGTTCAATAATTTGAACTACTGCTAGGCGAGTGGCTCAGTGCTTCAGAGTCAGGCTGCCTGGGACTAAATCCTGGCTCTGCCACCACAAACTGAATGACTTTAGGAGACTTCCCAACCCTGCTATGCCAAGCTATCTCATCAGTAATAGTAGAGTTATGGAATTCATATATGTGAAATGCTTAGAATAGTACCTGGCCCAAGTTAAGCGCCCCGTGTTAGGGCACATGATGTGGAATCAGCATTCTTTACCACTGACCCTGCACTCTGCTTCCTGGGATGGTGGTGGTGATGGGGTTTGCACAAGACCAATAAGTTCAGAGCTTCGATAATCTACTAGCCAAGTCCTGAGCAGAATTTAGAAGTGGTCAAGACAAAACTAAACCTCCCAAGGAAATAGCTGTGGCTGGGAGTCTTCTGGCCCTAGATGTTCAATGCCAAATGGGGTGTTCACTCGTCCTTCACAGCTCCTGGGATCGGCGGGGGGGGGGGGGGGCTCCATGGCATGGCTGGTGAGGAGAATCCTGGTCTACCTCTGAGCCTGCTTGTGGTTCAGGTAGATTTCTCTCTCTGGCCCTCACACAAGAATAGAAGCTGGGGTTGGCTGAGTGGCTTTCCCCACATTTGCTGACTGAGGCTAGATTCTATATTGGAAGTGGGAAGGTGGGTAACGGGTGGACAGGATGAGTGGAGTGGCCCCGGAGGGACCAGTCAGGGATTCTGGCTCCCAGCATCCACAGGGCAGCATTGGGGTGGAAGGGCATGCGCTTTGGAGTTGGAAGGACCTGAGTCCAAACTGTGGCCACTCACTTGCTGGCCATAGACCCCTGTGTACAGGAGTTACCCTCTCTGTTTCCTCCCCAGTGAGTGTAAGCGGGGTGGAGATGTCCACCTGCAGGGTTAAAGACTCCATGCACAGAGTGTGAATGTGACCAGCACAGAGCTCCAGCTGTTGCTAAGCTGGGACAGAGTCACTGCAGCCTGGAAGGGTGGTCTAACACTCCCTATGGTGCTCCATGAGTCACTGTCCCTCTCTAGGCCTCGGTTTCCTCATCTGTAAAAGGAGGACTTAAACCATGTAGCCTTCAAGTTCCAGAGCAATGTGTCAGAGAGGCCAAAGGCAAGAAAACAAGCGAGGTGGAGAAAGGGACACAAAGGCCTTCCATCCCTTCAAGCAAAGAGGATGCCTTTATTTTGATATTTTGACCGCTTTTATAAAATTAAAAAAAAGATTTTTTTCACTTTGTAAAAGTTCAGGATTTAACTGCTTTAAAAATAGAAAGCCTGGGTGGCCTCCTCTTGCTCCAGGTAATAATGCAGGATCTAGGACACAGAACAGTGAAGCGTGTCTGGTGTCTGGTGCTTCACACTTCCAATAACCAGAGGCGGCCTGGATGGAACAAAGGAACCATCCCAGGACACAGTCAAGGGCTGTTAGGACAATGGCCCATCACCCCGTATGTTCACACAGCTGCCCCTTCCCCAGGCAGCCGGGGCACTGACCATGAGCCTGTCATACACAGATAGCTGAATTGATGGGAAGTTTACTGGGGAAATGAGTAAGTATTGCTCACAGATACTTCCCTATCTCTAGATGTGTTTTGAAGCTTATAGAAACCATAACCACAGTGTGAGAGAATCTAAGGGGGGTAAAGTTGCTGACAAGTTAAATATAAGACGGGGTCTTTTTATTTTAATTTGTCAGATTTGGGGAATAATTGTGGGCATGGAGTATATATTCATATTTCAAATAAAATTCAGCTATTCAAGACACACGGACTGTTACAGAGTCCAGATATCATACCACTTTCATGAAGAGAACAGAGCTTGGAAAGTTAGGTGTCTTCTTAAGGTTTTTGATCACCACAGATTCTACCCTTTCTCCTCCGCACTCCACAACAAGGCTGGGCGAGGTGATAGAGGCCATCTGGTAGTTTTTCATATTTCTTAAGCCCCAAGCTAGAATCTGGGAAAAGAAAACTGATGTATTAAAAATTCTGGTATTCAAAAGGGGGAAATTCTAACTTAATACTGGCAGTCTTCCCCCTCCCCCCTGTACTGGGGATTGAACCCAGGGGCATTCCGCCTCTGAGTTATACCCCCAACCCTATTTTATTTTGAAATAGGATCTTAGTAAGCTGCAGAGGGCCTCACTAAGTAGCTGAGGCTGTGATCCTCCTGTCTCAGCCTCCCAAGTACCGAGATTACGAGCGCACGCCACCACGCCCAGTTCTGGCAAAGTCTTTAAGATTGATTGGTGCAGACTTGTGTAAAATACTGTGTCTGTTATTCTAGAAAGCCTGTAAGTCATGCAGAGAAAGTGGCTCTTCCCCTTTCCTTCTCCTGCCTGAGCTAATAACAAAGCAGAGCAGTAGAGAGCACAGGAATCCGATCTTGGCTGTGCCATGGACAAGCAGGACGATGGGGTTAGCTATCACAGGTTACACTGAGGATCAAGCCCAAATTTCTTAACACAGTGTCCGATATGTAAGCATTAAAAAGATAGTAACTGTTGTTGTTTAAAGCCACCTGCCTCAGAGAACTCCTAGCAAGATAGCTGGAAAAGGAAAGGTCAGAGTAACAGCTGCTCGCCTGCACGGGGGGAAGCCCTGAGAACAAGCCAGACACCATGTTCGGGCCACTTGGTCAGCTCCATCAGCCTGTATCTGCCTCAGTTGTCTAACATGTTACCATTGCCTCTTCCTCCCCCTCCATAGCCCCCTCTGCCTCCTTCACAGGCTCCTCTCTCTGCACATGCGTGCATGAGTGTGTGCATGTACACACACACACACATACACACACACACACACATATACACACACACACTACACACGCGTCATCTTCTCCCTCCCAGTCCTCCACCTAAGCTGAAACACTCAGCAAGCCGCTGGCCCCCAGTAAACAAGGACTTTAGGTTCCTTCCATGATGTTGGTATTGCAGCCTCCATAAATCTTCTATTTCTATGACTAGTTCAAGTTTTTGGACAAATTCTATAGGAAGTTAGAGACAGTGAGAAAGTATGTAGCAGGACGCCATTTCCTACTTGAAAGATTCCTATTCTGTAGCAATATCCATTGGATTTGTGGTACTGGGAATTGAACCCAGAGGCATTCTATCTCCAAGCTGCTTCCCTAGACTGATTTTATTTCTTATGTGGAAACAATGTCTCACTAGGTTGCTGAGAGCCTCACTAAATTGCCAAGGCTGTTCTTGAACCTGCAATCTTCCAATCTCAGCCTCCCAAGTGGGATTACAAGCGTGTGCCACCACTCCCGACTTTATCCATTGGATTTGATCAAATAAAACAGAGAGTATACCCTTCTTTCCCACAAGTAAGAGATCTGAATACTGGGCCCATCTTGGCCTCTGCATTATAGTGAGCCTCCATTGGAGACACAGAAGAACTAAACAAGCAAATAAAAACCAGAGAGTAGCATACCTCAATAGCAGTGAGCTGGACCACAGGTCTGATCCCCTGGGGGACCATGTATAGGTTTGGTGCCCTTTGGGAGGGCAGAATGGGAAGATTGGAGCCGTCCTGTGAAACAAACATGGAATGTCAATGCCTCTCTTTCATTCAAGCAAAGGGTGCCTAGAATTATTACCAGGTATTGAAGCAGCCGAAAGAATACATGAGGGAGAATGCAATGACATACCTTGTCCCTCAGAATCAGCTCTGCAGTTACAAGGACATCCCCGCAAGCCTTGTTTCCGTTCATGACTGGGTACCAGAGAAGTTTAGGTATGACGTCCACTTCTGACTTGAGTTTCACCAGAGGAGAGCAAATGCTTCGTCCTAAAAATTCATCTTTGCCCTAGAGAGACAAGCAACACTCAAACTCCTGAGCAAACATCCCTTCAAAGCTCCACCAGCCCTCAGGTCATCTTAGAAATTCCAAATCACCTACCACTTGGTCATTGTCAAAAAGTTCGATGATAACTTTGGGTGGGTCCTGTAGAACTGTTTGGGGTTCTCCATAGATTTCTATTTCATCAAATATAATCGTTTGGTCCCATGTGGGATTCAAGGTGGAGTGGATGATCTCGGTGGTTTTGCTCCGATGGAGGAAGGAGACGTGAGCATAAGGATCTAAGTCAGAACAAGAGAGTATAAGGTAGGTTGTGGTGAAAGTCTAGCTCCCTGTGGATGTTCATTTCAACCTCATCCTTTCCCTCTGGATACAATAATCATGTACTCTCACCACCCACCTCAGGAGAGGGTTTCTTTCTTTTGTTCTCCCTGTCTTTCTTCCTTTTGGGGGGATAATGGGGGTTGAACCCAGGGTCATTCTACCTCTGAGCTACACCCAGCCCTTCTTTCTTTCTTTTTTTTTTTGAAACAGGGTCTTGCTAGGTTGCTGAGAGTCTCAACTATGTTGCTAAGGCTGTCCTTGAACCTGTGATCCTCCTGTCTCAGTCTCCCAACTACTTGGATTACAGGCATGGGTCACCACACCTGGGTAGACAGGATTTCTGGAAGCAGGGAATGTGTGGTGATTCGGAAGCACCTGCTGTGCATAGGATTCTCTCTCTCTCTCTCTCTCTCTCTCTCTCTCTCTCTCTCTCTCTCTCTCTCTCTCTGCAGAGGGCCCCCTACCAAGGTTAATCGGGCACACAATCTTTCATACTCATGATTAAGAGTATGGGCTCTGTAGTCACACACATTCTGGGTTCGAACCCCTTCAGTTCCATGATGTGAGCTCTGGGAAAAATGTTTAATATTCCTAAATGTTCCCACATCCATGCAATGAAAGGAATATCTGCTTCATGGTGTTGAGAGAATATGAGATAAAGAAACTGCTTAGGAATGAGCTCATTGTGTATGGAGTAACTGACACAGGCTGGTTACCACCATTGCTTCTACTGTCGCTGGTGACCCATTTATTCAGCAAATATTTATTAAGTGCCAGGTCTCAAGAATAGAGTAGTAAGCAAAAAAGGTTCAGACAATCATAGTATTTACAATTTGTGATAGTTGAAGACTTTGTTTCCATGTACTGGAGAATGAAGAGGGAGCAAACTTATATACTAAGAAGTAACCTGTGAGGCCAGGCGTGGTGATACATGCTTATATTCCCAGTATTGGGAGGCTGAGACAGGAGGATCGCAGGTTTGTGGCCAGTCTCAGCTACTTAATGAGGCCCTTTGCAACTTAGTGAGAACCTGTTTCAAAATAAAGAATAATAATAATAAAAAAACAAAAACAAAAACAAAAAAACATAGGGCTGGGTGTGTAGCTCAGAGGTAGAATGCCTCTGGGTTCAATCCCCAGTTCCGCAAAACAAACAAACAACAACAACAACAACAACAACAACAAAAACCTGTGCTCTCCTATGTGATAAACAATTACAGCAAGGCTTTTTGCAATTTTCCAGGGGACTAACTTATTTGAACAATAAACTAAAGTCTAAGTTCAGGGCACTGTGGTGTGGCACCTGTGGTCCCAGGTACTTGGGAGGATGAGGAAGGAGGATTTCTTGAGCCTAGTAGTTCAGGGCGAGTCTGGACAACATAGCAACACCCCATCTCAAAAAATAAAGTAAAATAAAATGAATAAATAAACTAATGTCTAAACTAAAGTTCTTGTGTATGCCTTACGGGTGCCCAGTTTTTAGCAAAGCAGATATTCATCATATGGATGGAAGTCTTTGCTTTTGTCCCGATGATAAATCGAATATATCTCCAACTGCAAGAAATATGTTTTATAGAGTTTTATGCAATGGTAGGCAACAATTTTGAAAAAATTATTTGACTTTCAGTGATGGAGTGCCCCCTGGTGGTTAATATTTGAAAATGTTTTAAAAAACACTGGCTATGTGTGTTAAATAGAGAGATTAGCCTTGACTTTGGTCAAATTTGTAAGAAAAGGAAGCCCTTCACGAATTGTGGTTAATATTTGTGCTTGAAACACACTTGAGAATTGAAGTGAGTGCACAGAAATGTCAGGCAAATGATTTAAGAACTGCTTCCTTTAGAAGGTCCAGAGAAGCTCTCCTGGGCTTCAGGTGCCAAAGTAGAGTGCGTCCTAACAGCCTAGGGTTGCCCCAACTACCCATGGTTCCAGAGGCCAGAGCACAAATCCCAAATCCCCAGGCAGGGAGGTTCCCCCACTGTCCCCCTCTGCCAACAGCCTTCCCCTTAGAGCCAGTCCCAAGGCAGCAAAGCCGCTGAGGGAATCTGTGTGAGGGTGATAGAGCCTCATGGCGTGATGGCATTGGGAGTATGAGGAGCAGGAGCAGAGGTCAGGCAGACTCCAAACTGCCCACAGCCTGTTGCCAAATAGGCAGACAGGTGAGTGTGTAATCTTTTGTCATCTTGAAGAGCTACAAAAGACCATAAAGGGCATTGATTTACCAGTTCACCCAAGGGCCTGGGATAAAATCACACCCATGTGTACAAATAGAGACAGAAATGGCTCTTCTTGGTACTTTTTATAATTAATCATGATTATTAGCTTTAAAGGGCCAGGTCTATGTCTCTCCAGCACCCAGCAAGGTATTTTGAAGCACTCAGTAATTCTTTATGTAATGACTAAGCAGTTTACTCTAAGGATACCGAAGTACTCTCAACATGAAAAAGGTTTTGGTGTTAGAAAGCGTAACAATAACAACAAGACATCCACTTAAAAGGAACTTCCAGCTAGCCTGCTCTGCAATCGTGTGTGTCATGGTATTTTTTCCTTTACCTGAAAAGCTATCCTTGTCTAGAGCCATGAGGTTTCTGGCTTGATAGATATAGCAGCGCAGATGGTAGACATAGACTCCTAAAAAGAACAAGATACAGGTTACATACAAGAAATGTGACACCGTATTCCGGTATCTTTTTGGAATACTGAGAGATAATATACATCTTGGATAAGTGGATTCCTTGGATCTAGTTCCCCAGAGTAAAGAACACACACAGTAATTAGACCGTGTGCTCCCCAAAGCAGTTCTGTTTTCTGTAAAATAACACAGTAGTCTCCCTTATCCGATTTTGCTTTCCACAGTTTCTGTTGTCTATAGTCAACTGATGTCTGAAAATATCAGGTGGAAATTTCTAGAAATAAACCATTTGTAAGTTTTCAGTTGGATGCCATTTTAAGTGGTGGGATGAAATCATTCTGCTCCATCCCACCTGGGGCATGAATTATCCCTTTGTGTATCCATGCTGTATACACTCCCCGCTTGTTACTCACTCAGCAGCAATCTCAGTTATCAGATCAGACTGCTGTGATATCAGCACTGCAGTGCTTGTGTTAAGTAATCTTTACTATACTTAATAAGAGCCCCAAAGAGCAAGAGTAGTGATGCTGCTGATTATTATAATATGTTGTTATAACTATTCTATAGTATTATTAATTGCTGTTATTGACCTCTTATTCTGCCTGATTTATAAATTAAACTTTCATATAGGTATGTACATGTAAGAACAAAGGTAGTATACTGAGGTTTTAGTACTATCTCCAGTTTCAGGCATGCACTGGGGATCTTGGAATTTATCCTCCATGAATAAAGAAGGAGACGACTATGTTTTAAAAAAACATTACAATAAACCCAATTAAGTATGTCAACCAGGAGAACATTATTCTTATTGTAAAATACCTGAATTTAGGTTACTCCTTGTTATAATACAGACCTTTAAAATAAGACCAGGTCTCCAGCAATTATAGAAATAGGGTTGCCTGTACTACCTCGGCACCACATCTGGAATACAGTTATCTGCTAAAAGTTTCTTTGACATTTCAAAATCTACATACTCCTTTTTATTATTATATTAGTGCACATATACACACTCCTTCCACACTACACACATACATAATTTGAGAGATAGTAGACACTGTGATTGAGTATACAGATTCTGGGATCCTGCCTGCTTTGAGTTAGTTATTTAATCTTATACCCTGGTTCCCTTCTCTGTAAAATGGGTTCAGTAATAGTGCCCACTTTATAGGGTCTTTATGAGAATTGAATGAGTTACTTTGTGCACGGTGCGTGGTGCACACTAAGAACTAGGTAAGTGTTTGCTGTTGTTATTGTTAAGTAGATCTGCCTCATTCTGAAATTCCTGAAGGTTGTCATTGAAACTAACATTTATTTAAACTATGAACCTTTTTTATTCAATTAAAATAATAATAATTTGGGGGACTTACTAGATAGAATAAGAACACATTAGACAGACTATGTTAAAAGCAGTGATTTGAGAATCCTTCACTCTGAATATGATATTCAGAGTGAAGATCTGAATATGATATTCAGGCATGGTGGTGCACGCTTCTAATCCCAGTACTTGGAAGGCTGAGATAGGAGGATTGTAGCTTAGTGGTCAGCCTCAGTAACTTACTGAGGCCCTCAGCAACTCAGGAAGACCCTGTTTCAAAATAAAAAATAAAATAGGACTGGGAGTGTAGCTCAGGGGTAGAATGTCCCTGGGTTTCATCCCCAGTAAAACACACACACACACACACACACACACACACACACACACACTCTTCATCAAATGATGAAATTGAAAGTCATGTTCTCATGAGATTTTTATCCTATTTGGTGATTCGAAGAGTTTCCTTGAGATGAGTCATAGAAGGGGAATTCACAAAGACACACTTAAAACTCACTGTCAAAATGACAAGACACAATGGGAGTGTTTGCTCCAAACACGGTGGTGGCGCTATGCTTCTGCTTCTCCATGCTCTTCTCTTCTCCGTCCTCGCTGGTGTCTGCACCCTAGAGTAGGAGGCAGACAAGTCAGTTAATGTGGCCTAAAAACAAACCGTCGGAGTCGAGAATCACAAACAAATAGAGTGGTGGCTTTTAGAAAAGATGGTATCACCAATCACCCCATTTTTCAAGATGAGTGAGACCGAGGACAGCAAGTGAGTCACTTGGCTGGAACACAACCGAAGAGGAGGCCAAAGCTAACCTCTGCCTCAAGTTCTGGTTTACCAAGCCCTGCTGCTGAAACAAAGGGAGGAAAGAAGGAAAATGTAAAAAAATAAATAAAAGGGCTAAATGGATGGGAAAAGGAAGAGAAAAAGCAGAAGTACAGAAACACAAAAACTAGCTGTCTGGAAATGGGGCCTGGCCACCATATTGTTTTTGGTCATTAACTGTCATTTTCTCATTCATTCTTTCCACCTGCCTGTTTTTTTGTTTGTTTTAGCTCCCTGAATTCTTTACTGTGTTTCCATTTGAAATACTTTCTAATTTTGTGAGCTATCCCTCTGTTTTCCTCGCCTTCACATCTGTATATTTAACTCTTTGGTTTGTTGAACAGTTGGAATTCTCAGGGGATGATCCAAGCAACCTGTGCTTGAGATGCTAATAGACATTACCTGGTAAAGGGTCCTGGAACAGACATGCTTGGAAAATGCTGGGCAAGGCAGGTGTGTTTGCAGTGTATTTCTTGGAACCTTTCAGATGTCAGTGGCCTATTCAATCTGTAAGGATTATTGGACACCTTGATGTGTAACTCCCCAAACTTATTTGTAGTCTTACAGCTCTGAGGTTACAGGGACCTTCATGGACTGGGAGAGTGTGTCTAACACTCATGTATTTCTCTAGAGCAATGTTATTCGGGCTTTGGTTGTTGACTACTTACAAGGGCACCTTCGAGTTTAAAGATGGCAGCAGAACCATGTGTTTCTGAAGGAGCCATTTTTCTCCTCCAGCGTCTGCGACGAAAGGTATCTGAACTTCTCTGTTTCCAGTGAAATTTCCAGCCAATTAGAGAAGCATATTCCCATCCTTCTCTGTCTTCAAATTCTTCCATGGCCTAAAACAGAAGTAAAGCGTTTAATGACAATAATTATATTCCTTACATTGATAATGCAGGTCATCTTGTCAATCAACCAAACATAGTAATTAAGATCTACTCAGTGTCAAGTATTTGCTAGAAGCCAGGGACACAGCAAAGAACAAAACAGACAGGATCTCTGCCCTTACAGAGCTGGGAATACAGAGAGATAAGCAGGCAATTACAGTGCAAAGAGATGTGGCAGATATACCCCGAGGAGGGGCACCTTGGTCTGTCTGGGTGTAGCTCAGTGGTAGAGCTCTTGCCTAGCATGTGCAAGGCCTGGGTTTGATCCCCAGCATCAAAGAATGACAACAACAACAAAATAAGAAACAAACAACAAAAATTAAAAGATCAAGGAGGGGTGCCTCATTCAGACCGGGGAGTGGGATGAAGCTAGTGGATTCTTTCTCAAATCGCTTTCGGTTATCTCACTTCATTAGTTCATAAGAATGTTGCCATTATGATGTAGTTTGGAAAACATAATTATTCTCCATTTTATATATGAAGGGAAGAAAATGACATCCCTCCCTCAGTTTTTAAATGTCTTGCTTCAGCTAATGGCTGCCATAGCTCAAAATTAAATTATAGATGAGAATATAGTACTTCTGTAATAATTAGGCAGTATAGCACTTTTCATCTTAAACACTATTTATACACAAATGAGCTCAGTTTTCAATGTTTCATTCTATTCACTGAACAAATATGTGACAGGAATTGTGTTAAAGGATGAGGAAGCAGTGAAGAAAAAGACAGATGGAGTCTGCCTTCATGAAACCGACATTTTAGTGGCCAAAATTTGATTTAAGTATCTTTAAAGTGTGACCAGATTTAACAAATGTAAAATAGTATTGAGTGGTATTTATGAATTTAGAAATAAGGCTTCCATATGGGTTATTATTATTGTAGGATTTGGTGCTTTTCCCCACTTATAATAAACATAAAATCCAGGTTAAACTCAATCTTTTAACTGACCCTACTGTCATGTTTAGCAAGACCCTGTTTCAAAAAAAATTTTTTTTTCTTATAGTACTAGGAATTGAACCCAGAGGCATTCTACCTCCAAGCTACACCCCCAGCGTGATTTTTTTCTTTTTTAATTTCTTATTTGGAAACAGAGTCTCACTAGGTTGCTGAAAGCCTCACCAAGTTACCGAGGCTGGTTTTGAACCTGCGATCATCCTGTCTCCATTTCCCAAGTACTGGGATTACAGGCATGCACAACCATGCCTAGCTCAAAATATGTATTTTTAAAGGGCTGGGGGTGCAGTAGCTTGGAGGTAGAATGCTTTGGGGTTAAAAAAAAATAGTGGCAGTGACATATTTCATGTAGCTAAAAATGAGGCAAGTTAGGGAACATGATCAACATCGCAGGAATACGCATGAGCGGAGCTGGGCCAGGTCTCAGTCTTCTGCCTGGTGGTCCCTGTGTTCTTCCCACTTCATGTTGGTGCTCTCTGGTGGAAGGAGAGAGTTGAGCATCTCTAAAAACTTCTCACCTCATCGAGGTGGGAGAATTCACTAGCCAAGACTCATCCATCCCCCCAGTGTGCATTCTACTCCACCATTTATCTGGGGCAGGTGTCTGAGCAAGCAAGGGCGATTACAGAGATGACTGTGGCTCAGTTTTTGCTCCCATGAAGCTCACCACAGAAGAAAAAAATAACTTCATAGCATCTATAGAGATATACCTTTAGAGCAATAAAAAGAGTTTCTCTTTAGAATTAATCTGACCCAGGTTCAAATACCAGCTCTGTTACTTACTAGATGCTTGGCCTAGAAGAAGTCTGTAAAATGGGCATGAAACCTGGAGCTTGTAGATTGTGGGTGATGTATAGGCGGCACCTTGCATTGCAGAAGGCACATAAAAATGCCATTTATTAAATTGTCCTGAATATTATTATTCCAATTGAAGCCTTACAATACCCTAATTAGTTGGATATAGGTATTATTCCCATAATGCAATGAGAAAGAGGTCAGGATTTCAATCTTTTCTGTATTTTATTCCAAGTCTTGAGCTATTGCCATTACTATATGATTCTGCCAAAATAATTTCAGTGTCTTTCTCTGTCTTCATTGTTTGTTTGTTTTTCGGTACTAGAGATTGAACTCAGGGGCATTCCACCTTCGAGCTACGCCCCCAGCCCTATTTTTTATTCTTTATTTTGAAAACAGGGTCTCACTAACTTGTGGAGGGTCTCACTAAGTAGCTGAGACTGGCCGTGAACTCAGATCCTCCTGTCTCAGCCTCCCAAGTACTGGGATTACAAGCGTGCGCCACCATGCCCGGCTCCATAGTTGTTCTTAACGTTTAGCCTGCCTCAGAATCACCTGGAGGGCTTGCTGAAATATAGACTGCTGGGCCCATATCCAGAGTTTCAAAATCAATAGGTTTGGGATGAAACATTTCTAGCAAGTTCCCAGGTGACGATGTTGCTGCTAGTATACTTTGAGAACCCTTTTGCACAAGAGATCCTTAATTTGCAAATGGTTCTTAGAAATAACCTAGCCAATCTGAACGTGGTGAGGCACGCCTGTAATCCCAGGACTTGGAGGCTGAGACAGGAGAATCGCAAGTTTGAGGCCAGCTTCAGCAACTTAGTGAGGCCCTCAGCAACTTAATGAGACCCTGTTTCAAAAAAAAAGAAAAATAGGGCTGGGGGTGTAGAACACCCCTGGGTTCAATCCTTAGTACAACATGAAGGAAGGAAGGAAGGAAGGAAGGAAGGAAGGAAGGAAGGAAGGAAGGAAGGAAGGAAGGAAAGAAGGAAAGAAGGAAGGAATGAAAGAACGAAAGAAGGAAAGAACGAAGAGCTTTGCCAACTGGGACTCTATTGGCTGGAAGGCACACCCTCCCACCCCCTTCTCCTGTTCCTCTTACCCTGGCAGTACTTGAAGCAGTCTGTGTTAAATCTTTCTTGCGTTTTCGGACCAGCCTTCGCCTTCTATGAGTGTGATACATTTTTTCTGCTGCAACCCAGGACTTAGGCTTATTGTCAGGAGGAATGGTAATTCCGTACTCCCAGCCTGGAACAGAGTTTATTTCCAGTTAACCAAAAGAGATGCATTTGCTGGATCACCAAGTACACTTTTGGGAAACATCCAGTCCCTCTCTCTGCCCCCAAACACTTTGATGCAATTCAGGCAAACCAAATACAGCCTGGTTACCTGACTCCCTTCTCAGAAAGCTTCCTTTGTGGTTATAGGGTTCTCCCCACGAATCTGCTCCAGTCATTCATGGTAACTGAATGCGCCTAAGAATAATGCACAGCTCGAGGAGCAAAGGGAAACAGTGAGGAAGGGTGTGGACTGCATGGTCACACACCCAGGGTCATTATACCTCTAAGCTACACCGTTAGACTATTTTATTTTGAAATAGGGTCTCATTAGGTTAGTGAGATTCTCACTATTTGCTGAGGCTGTCCTCAAACCTGCAATCCTCCTGTCTCAGCCTTCCAAGTACTGGGATTACCAGCGTGGGCCACCACCCTGGTTTAGGATGACTTTTAAGGCATTTTACAGCTTTGTTTTCTGAGCTAGGGGGCCCTTGAGTGTGATTATGGGATATGGTCAGGATAGAGAAAATCCAAACCCTGTCTCTCCTAAATTCTCATCCTGGATCCTTAGCATCTTAAAGCCCAACTAGCTGGGTTCTCTGTCCCCTGCTATTTTCCATTCTTCCCCCCAGCATCTGTTCACTTGAATAGTCAGATAGTAGTACCACTTAACCCAGTTGTCATAGACTAACAGAGGTAGCACCTTCTTCCCAAGGAACCTTTACTCTGGTTAACCAAGGCCCTGCTGCAGAGCTTGTAGTCAGGAAAACAGATGTGAAATATTACCTTTTTCATCCACCGCTCGATTTATGTCATACACCCAGGCATCATCTTCCCATTCCCAACCTGGAGGACAAGTCAACTCACTGGGTGATGCTGCTTTATCACCATTCTTAAAATAAATAAGAGAGAGAGGTGAGCCATAGCGGTAATGAGAAGCAAAGATGAGAAAAATTTCCTTGTACTTAACTGTGTTACTCACACCTTTACACAGATACTATCTTAGAGATTCCTCTGACTCAGAAAAATCTCCAATCTGTATTTATGCACAATTGCTACATAAACATTAGTTGTTTGAACTACCTTCTGTTTTTACTATTAGGGAATAGTATCAGGTTGAACCACATGAAGGTGCTATTTTTGTAGGTCAAAGTGCTTGAATACTAGCAATTTCACACAGTCCAACTTAATACTATGAAATAGTGCAACTTATTTTTTTTTTTATGAGGGGTTATATGATTTCAAACCCATCAGAGAGCTGGGCATGGTGATGCATACTTGTAATCCCATTACTTGTAATCCCATTACATGGGAGGCTGAGACAAGAGGATCGCAGATTCATGGCCAGCCTCAGCAACTTAGGGAGGCCCTCTGCAACTTAGTGAGACTGTTTCAAAATAAAAAGGATAAAAGAGGGCTGTAGGTGTAGCTCAGAGGTAGAATACCCCTGGGTTCAATCCCATAACAACAACAACAAAACTAAAAACCCATCAGAGGATGGATCAAACATTAAATATACATGTTCACAAGTACAGGGGAAAAGCCACTAGAGGTTCATGATGCTAATCATGTAAGATTGAGCAAAGTTCATATAAAATATTGACTTGAGTTTACACCAAACATAACAGGAAATTACAAAAAGAAAGTTCATAAGTAAAAAAATGAGACATAAGTAAAAAAATTAAAAGTGGCCCATAAACATGAAAAAGCACTCAGCTTTACTTTAAATTAAGAGAGTGAAAATTTGAAAAATCAACAGAATATCATTGTTCGTTTACTGTCAGAGATGACCAGGTAGGATGGTGTTTAGGCAAAAAGTCCTCTCATGTATTGTTGCTGAAAATAGAAATTTATACCACTTTGAAAAGCAATTTGGCAATGTTTATCAAAATTTTAAGACGGGCACAGTGGTGCATACTTGTAATTCCTGTACTGAGGAGGCTGGGACAGGAGGATCGCAGGTTTGTGGCTAGCCTTAGCAACCTTGTGAGGCCCTTTGCAACGTAGTGAGACCCTATTCCAAAATAAAAAATAAAAATAGGGCTGGGAGTGTATCAGAGGTAAATGTCTCCAGGTTCAATTCCCAGTACTATACACACAAAAACATTTTTTATATGAATTTAAGTTTCAACCAAGCAAATCCAATATATTTCCTAGAGAAATTTCACCAGTGAATAAAAAAACTGTATACAGATGTTGGCTGTCACACTGTTTATAAAAACCAAAGACAAAGACAAAGACAAAAACCCACCACCAAACCCTAAGTGTCTATGAGGTGATTTAGTTAAATAAATTATAGTAGACACATGTAATAAAATACTCCAGAGCCAGTTTTAGAAAGCACAATGAACCATATGTGTTAATATCAAAAGATGTCCAAGATATATTATTATGTAAAAAATACAGGTTACCAAACTGTG
Source organism: Graphiurus murinus (assembly GCA_004027655.1). NCBI lineage: Eukaryota > Metazoa > Chordata > Mammalia > Rodentia > Gliridae > Graphiurus > Graphiurus murinus. Next base: position 59,951 of record PVLC010006747.1, read on the forward strand.
ACACAGCACAATTCCATTTAGGTGTGAGAAAAAAGAAGTCATACAACTGCATTATGAACAGAAAACTGCTATCTTTGGTGATTGGAATTGAGTCAGGAAGAGCTACTTTTTACTTATTTTTTAATGCTGTTTGAATTTTTAAAAGACATAAGCCTTTCTTTGGTTACGATAAACTAGTTAAATAATAAATAAATATTTGCCCTAAAAAGTGAGCACAACCCAAACTTTACCATGCAGCAGCCTCTTGTCACATAGGCCTAATTTCTTTTCCAAGAAGGAATAATCATGGCATAAATTATGACTGGAAGACTGTTTGGGACAGAAGATGTAGCAGGAGAGAGGGTGAAGAGAGGGTTGGTGGTGGTGGGTTCCCAGTAGACCATGCTTCACAGAGGGGACACCTGAGGGTCCCCTGGAGAGCAGGTGGCTCACCGTATCGGTGTAGGTGTCCTCAGCTGGCTTCCACTCACCCCCAGGGTAGCGACTCTCGTTTTGGTAGACTTCATCTGTGAACTCGGTGTGACCCGCATCCGCCTCAGTCAGCAAACTGTAGGCAGGCAAGGGCTTGTGTTACCCAAGGAGAAGTGGTAACCAGCACCCCCAGTTATTGCCAGTGGTCTGGAGGCATCTGCACCCCGAGAATAATACCAGTTTCCCCTTCACTCCGCCCCTGTGGGCTCTCCCCTCCAAGCCCCTCTTTGTACTAACAGCTTTTGACATTCCTTTGGAGAAAATGCTGGCTGGAAAGATGAGACCTAAATTGTAGAGATCTCAAATGAGCCAGGCTGCTCCTACTCAGTAATTAGGGCGGAGACAAGGAAAACTGTGTGGCGGGCAGCTTCTCTTGGGGACCCCAGACAGCACCTTCCTGAGTTTGTTTCTGTTTCAGTGTAGGGCTGTTTAGCTTTTTCTCAGCGAAACTCTTGGCTAACAATTCAGAGAATAGGGAATCACTCCCCTGCATCTCTCCTAATTTTAAAAGTGAAGCAGAGACAGTCTCCCTAAGCCAAGCGTGGAAATGTGTACTCCTGGGCTGCTTAGTCTATGCAATTCAAGGGAGGGGTTGAAATGTTCTGGATGGTTCCTTAGGTTGACAGCCAAACCAGGTCATTTAAGACTCCAAACTCCATTTGGGCACTTGAGAAGTCCATGCTGACTCCCCAGGGGCCTTGCCAATTTTCCTCTTGGATTTGGAACTACTTTGAAAAGCCACAGAGGAAGGTACAGAGGTTTGATCCGAGTTTTCCAGGTAACTACTCAAATGAGGAGTTGGTCTATTTCACTATCTCTGTATCTTTTCCTGCCATGTCCTCCTCTAGAATCATGCACATCAAGCATTGGAAAGGTGTGTATATATATATATATATATATATATTTTTTTTTTTTTTAAGTCCCAGTCATTCATATAAATTTGGTTTACCCATCACTTCTCTGGCTAGAGGAGAGTAAAAGCCCTGGCTGCTTCTCTAGGATTCCACCCAGCCCCAACATGTGTTGACCTTTTGCTTTTCTAATAACAATTTCCCCTTCCTTGCTATCCTCCCTTCCTTCTGTCCAATTAAAATCCAATTCAGATCACTTATCAGTGGAGCGCAGTGGTGCATGCCTGTAATACAAATACTTGGGAGGCTGAGACAGGAGGATTGCAGGTTTGAGGCCAGCCTTAACAACTTAGTGAGACTCTCAGCAATTTAGAAAGACCCTGCTTAAAAATAAAATAGGGTTAGGGTGTTGCTTGGGGATAGGGTGCCCCTGGATTAAATACCTAGTACAAAAAAAAAATCCTATTTTCCTTCTCACCAACCCCCACCCTCTCACTCCACCCAAAGCAAACCGTCCTGGATCAAGAGCGATGATGTGGAGTGCCTGGTCTTTACAGGTCATCATGCTCACTTCCCTCCCTCCTTAATGCCTATGCAATGAAAAGAAACAAATGCCAGCGAGGACAAACTCTAGTTGGAGGCCTTAAAATCCAGTTTGCAAGCATGTTTCCTCCAAACTCAAGTGCATCATCAGGGGGTGGTAAGAAGACTGGGCTCTGGTTCTAGTGCTGTCGGCAACATTTAGACACCAGGCTCGAGTTTCTCCCAGACTCCAGGAGAAACCACTTACCCCTTCTACTCTTTCTTTCTTTTTTCTTTTTAATAACAACTTTTGAGACCTAATTCACACATTATACAGTTCACCCCATTAATGTTTCTTGCCGATGTCCTAGCATAATAGTTGAGTGCTGGTTTGGGTAGTCTGGCTAGACTTTGGTTGCACCCCCAGCTATATCTCTGACAAGCTCTGTACCTTTAGACAAGATACTTAATCTCTCTAGATCTCAGCTTCCCCATTTGCAAAACAGAGATAATACTACCTTGTTGAGAGATACCTCTTTGTGAGCATATTGCATTTCTACATATCTTGCCAGTTGAGGCACTGACTGCCTTTGATGTGGACTCTCTTTTCAAGGATATTTATGTGGGGAACAGATAATGTGTCTCTCCAGAGCAAAGGGCCAGCATGCTGACTGCTCATTATAAAAGATTTGGATTCCCCAAGCTC